>WAAD01031624.1:75242-153065 GCA_013389945.1 Fregata magnificens
GGCGCGGGGCCGGCCACCCCCTGCACCTGTTGGTGCGGGTCCGGGTGCCGCAGCTGCAGCCCGCCCTGCTGCCACGGCCGCCCGTACAATGCATCTCCTGAGCATCCTTTGTGGGGCTGCGGGGATAGTGTAATTGTTACTTGGCACTGATTTCACACCCTCTTAACGTACTAAGGATGGTGGCTGAAGGAAGCTGGGAAGACCTAATTGTGCTTTCCAAATTGAGCATACGCATTTGTTTCCTCCAAAAGAGTCTTTCTGGGAGGAATTCGCCCTGGCCAGGCTTTTCAATGCGAGCCGGGCGGGAGAAGGGGGAGCGCGGGGTTCGGCGGAGGAAATAGCTATACTCACCCTGGCGCTGGCGCCTTTCAGCCGCTGCCTGCTATGATATAATTAACACACAGTGCTTGGCTTTCCTGCCTCTCCGCAAACGGTTTGCTTGGCTCCAGGCAGGAGATGAATATCGTGTCTTCGTTTGTATGTGCAACTGCCTTGCTGCTTGCAGATGTTTCCAGCATTAATTTTCCGTGGTTCATGGGAGAGGTTTTTCTGGGAGTAGGAAATTCCCAAGTCCGCGGCTTTCCCGAAGTGAATGCTGTACATACCTCGCTGGGCTTTCCCTCCAAACAATAACAGCCAGCACTTCTTTTCACTGTGCTCTTCACAAACTTTGGCTAATGAATGGCTCCTTCTTTGATATTCCCCATGTGTTGATGCACTGGTTAATTGGGAGTGTTTCTCTTTGTCCCACAGGTGAAAAGCCCTTTTCCTGTACACACTGCAACCGGGCCTTTGCTGACCGCTCTAATCTCCGAGCCCACCTGCAGACCCATTCAGATGTAAAGAAGTACCAATGCAAAACCTGCTCCCGGACTTTCTCCCGTATGTCGCTGCTCCACAAGCACGAGGAGACGGGCTGCTCCGGCTCTCGCTGAGGACTCTGCTCCCCCAGGCCTCTCACCACGCAAATACCTATATTATAACTAGTATCTGTAGGAGTTAGTTTCCTCCGTTGCCATCGCAGTGTGCACCGGGCCGGACGCAGCTACTCTGGCCCTCGAGACCCTCACACTCCTCACTTGGTGCCTCCTGTGCAATGCAAAGGCCTGATCCTTCTCCCATCCCGGCGTCTGAGGGTGCGGGATTGGACTCCGGTGCGAAGCGTGGGTGGCAAAGCCAGAGCGTGAAGCTCGGGGGGGCACAGCCCTGAGCCCGACCCGCTGCTGCCGCAGCCCCTCAGCAGGTGCCCCCGCTTGCCAGAGGCACTCGGCACCTTGCAGGGTTGGACCTGCACCCTGGCCCCACCGCCGGTATCAAACATTGCGACCATGTAGCTTGGGGGGGGTTGGGGTTTTTTGTGTTGTTGGTGTTTCTTTTTTTTTTTTTTTTACCGTAACCACTTGGTAACTTTTAAGAACCAATATTTTTTTAATGAAGGACAAAATGTTGCCCCCCTGCCCCGAGTGTATATACGCGGCCTGTAGAAGGTGTAACTATGCAATAATACAGTATCCCAGTAGTCGTGAAGCAGCTGCTTCTCCCCAGCACAATGACAATTTGCAATGCCTGCGAGATTAACAGTGTCCATAAAAGGCATGGGTAGCCATTTCAAACACCAACCCTGTTTACAGAGCAGCTATGCACTCAAGCACCTGTTAATATGACTCTTAACAACTGCTTTTCAAGAGAACTGTGACTAATAGCAGGCACTTGTCAGCCGATACAATGGTGGCCTGTCCCAAGGCTGCCCATCGACAGGTGTGTGCCAAAAGCCCTATTTATGGGTATTGACAGGTGCCTCCTGAATGCATCTTTCTTTGGACATTGTTTTCATGGAATCATTACAAAGAGGATGTTTACATTTCAAAGGTACACTGGTATTTATATTTTTGTGCCACAATTTTGTACTGATGAAACTTTTTATATAATTATATGCAGTTTATTGATATTCAATAAAATGGTTAATTTATAATAGGGTTTTGTGGGTGCTTAGGGTGAACATGCAGCTGCAGGTGGGGAGTGCTGCGGGCACCAGGGTGCTGGGCTGGGTGGGGGTGCTGGACTCGGCTCTCCTGCTCCCGGCCGGCACTCCTGGCCTCTGGCTGCAGGTGAACGGCAAGCGGTGTTCACGCGAGGGGATCTGCAGAGCAGTTGCCTCTCGGGGGAGGAAAAGGCAGGCTGAGTCAGTTCCTGCCAGAGGGCTGGGGAAGGGGCAGCTGTGCGGTGATGCAGGCTGGGGGGGATCAGGCTGCGGCGGGTGCAGTGGGTCTCCCTGGCTCCACGTGGGAAAGCACAAGGGCTTGCCCTGTCCCTCCCAGCCTGCCCGGGTGGGTGCTGGCTTTCCCCAGGGGGCTACTGGAGCGCCCGTAGCCTGGCCGTGTCCCTCGGCACTCCCTGGGGAGCAGGTCTGTACCGCAGCACGGGGGACTGCCCCGCTGGGGTGGTGGGGCTGCCTCTGGCTCTTGGCAGGCTCCTGAGCCTCCCTGGGGATGGCTAAAGCACCGCAGTGAGCTGAGCCTCCGGGTAGGTGACCCAGTGTGGGTGGTGTGGCAGCAGAGGCGACACATCCTGTTGTCACCGCAGAGCCCTTCAGCAAGTGCAGGTGGGGCTGTCCCCTGCATGCCCACGGCCGGGAGGGGACGGAGGGGCACGTGCTCCGGGATACCCCAGGTACCTGCCTCAAGGATTTCCACGATGAAACTCTCCCAATGCCCCAAACCACCTGCCTTGCACCTTCCCCGCCAGCTCCGAATTTGAGGTGCTTCAGGGACAGCGCAGCCTGTCTTGCTGCCTCCCCCAGGGGCTGCGATTTTGTCCTTCTCCCCCCGCATTCCCTCGGTGCCATCTCCAGGACATTGCTTTTAACCAGGGAATAAAAGCGCGTGCCCCACAGCACTCATCCCCCCTCCAGCCTGCTGGCATCCGGCTCCCTGCGCCTCTCCCAGGGGCTGTTACGGAGCGGGAAGATGTGTGTGGCTGTAAAAGTGAGCAGAGCTGCTGCTCGGCCCTTCTTTAATTAAGAGCTCGCCCAGTATAAACTGACTTTCCCAGCCGAGTTGGACTCATTACTTGATTATTAAGCAGGGCAGGAAGTTTTGGGTTTGCTCTTGTGTGTGCTTTTTTCTTCCTTTTCCCAACAGGAAGCGGGGGAGGGGCACTAATTGCTTTCAGCTTTCCATCCATAAAATCCTGGAGCCGCAACAGCAGCTAAATAGTTAAAAAAAGACCAATTTTGAGAACAGACCACCTGCAGGAGCTGGAAAGGAGGGTCGAGGAGTGGGGAAGCAGGGAGCAGAAGCCTGCTGAGCCCTGCTTGCTGGGGATGCGGCACAGGCTGTCCTGCCAGCCCGGCTTGGTGTTGGCTTTGTGGCACTGACATGCAGGAGCCCTCAGTTACTGCTTAGCGTTAGGGCCCTGCAGCGTGCATCCAACTGCACCGCATGGGCTGTGCCTTACCCCCATCCACGCGTGTCACAGCTGTCACCGATTGGGATGGGGACCCTTTCCCGCATCATTCAGGCTGTTGCTTCGTCCCTTCACTGACACCCATCGGGGAACCCTGCCAGCTTCCTCTCAATGGGCTTTGACTAATACCAGTTAGGCAGGCAATGAGAGTTGTGAGAAACCTCCTCCTTAGCAATCTTTCCTGCTCTCAGTTGTGTTCCTGGCTTCGTCCAGAGCCTGGCTGGGACGCAAGGCTTTTAGAGAGAAGGTATAAAACGGGTGGAGGACAGCCTAGGCTCTGACTGACAAATCCCACTGGCATTCAAACACAAATGCAGCCTTAAAACACTGCCGAAATGCTGCCTGTTCTGAATCACAAAAGTGCAGCCCACTGGCACTTGGGCTGCTGCTGCAGTCTGCTCCCTTCCCTGCCCTGCCCCAGCATCCTGCACCCCGGGACCCGTGGCTGCTCAGACGGGAGCACCCTGTGCCACGGGCACCCACGGCTACTCAGGTGCTGCCCCGCAGCTTGGGGCAGTGCCTCTGGCCTCCCCAAGTTCTGCCCAGGTCTGGACCAGCTGCTGCCCTGTCGCAGGGTGATGGACGTGGCCCAGATCCCTCCTCTTCTGACTGGCTGCCCATTTTCCTACTGCAAAAATATTTGTTATTTCTACACTCAGGGCTGTTGGGGTGAGCAGAGGGCTGGGGCCCACGACAAGGACACCCTTGCGTCCAGCTCAAACCTGCTGCATACGTGGGCAATCCCCTCTGTCCCTTCTCTGCCCCTATACACCTTTGGGGCTCTGTGACAGAGAATTGTACCCAGGAGCTGGGCCTGAGGATGAGTTGCAATTGCTTTTTCATTGATTTTTGGAAGGAAACCCCCAGAGCAGCATCCCTGGCAGCAAAGGCAGCTGGCAGCAGTGCCATGGTCCCCTGCCCTTGGTCCCCTGCGCTTCACCAGGCAATGAGTGCTGCATGGCGAAGCCAGAGGGTTCATGGCGAAACCTCAGCAGGTTTTTTCCCCTGTTTTTTTCCCCCTCTCTGTTTTAAAGCCACAGGAACTAAACACACCGTAAAGCCGTTGCCTGCAGCCCGGCTGTTTCATCCAGGTAGCGCAGGCTGCAGTTTCGGCGGTGGGGGCAGCGGGGAGGGGGCAGCCGGCGATTAACGGGAGGAACCATTTGGTGACCACCTTGTGTGACCATCTGTAACAGATTACGGTGTCAGCGCTCGTAAAAGCCGGGATTCAATCAAGCGCCCGGCAGGTAGCGGGGGGGCCCTGCTGGCAGGGGCCGTGGTGCCGGGGTGCAGGCTGTGCCGGCTCCGGGCTGCCGCGCTCCCCGGGCGGCGGCACGGCCACGGCGTCGAGCGTTTGAACTCCACCGTTTAATTTCCACGGACCTCCACAGGACCTTTAAACAAGCACGTACGTCCCCTCGGCTCCTGGAGCCCTTTCAAAGGCTCCGGGGAAACCACAAAGTGCCTTTTCTTCCCTGAGAGGACTAGTTTTTTCCCCCCTCCCTGACCCGATGCAGAATTAAGGGTGTTTGGAAACCCACCCTGCCATGGGACTCCTCCTGGGCAGAGAGCTGGGGCAGACCCACGCGGAGATACTGGGTTAAAAAGGGCTTTAAGGCTTCCACGCCGCTGTTGGAAATCATCCTGTCTCTGCGGGCGTCCGGAGCGTCCCAGAGGAGATGAGAAGGGAAGTGGGTGGATTACAGCCACCTTTGCAAAGGCTAAGCTTCGTCTGCTTGGTGATTTGGGGGCTGCAGTTCCCCAAACTGTCTTTTTCACCCCTTTCTCTCCCCATGTCTCTCGGGGATGGACACGAGGCACGCCTGGCCCTGGTGCAGTGAGGGCGAAGAGCAGCTCCGGGGCCACTCTGCACCCAAAGTCCTTGGCAAGCCCCCCATGGGGCATTGGGCAGAGGAAAGAGGGAAAAAGAAGAGAGGCTGGAAAGTGTTTAAACGCAAGGAACACGGTGAGCCCGTCTCACTCTCAGCTGAGCTGGGGGCTCCCTGCAGAGCTCACCTTGAGGCGGGGAGCCAGTGGTGGGTGGGGGACAGCCCTACCACTGCATCCCAAAACGCCTCCCCCCACCTCCAGGGCAGTAGGAAGGAAAAAATTTTCCACTTTCTTCTCCTATCGCTGCAAAACTGTCTGATAGAAATGTTCTCTTCGTGATCTCCCGGATCCTCCGCAGCCTCCGGAGGAGAGTTTCCAGCATTTGAGTGTGCAGCCCCGGGAGAAGGCAGCCAAAGCTCAGCCCCTACAAAGTGTAGCAGCCTAATTCTTCTTTTGGCTCTTACCTTACCTAGAAAAAGCTGAATAAACAAACAGAAACCAGGCAGGATCCAGGGAAAGGCCCGTTATTAAAGTCAGTCGCTGGACGGCTGTTTCTGATTTGGGGAAGGGAATGGCCGGAGATTCGCGGCAGAAGCCGGGACAGCTCGTGGGGCAATCAGCAGAGACAACACAGGTTTCCCACTCAAGATACCTGGGACTGTGGGAGGCCTTGGAAGATGTGTGCATTTATCCTCGGCTGGGCAAGAAGGGCAGCAGGTGCCGGTGCAGGCTCAGCGAGCCCCTGTCAACAGGCAGCCCTGGTGAAAGCCTCCGTCCATTAACAGCTCGCCATAAGGAGCGGGGTTCACAAACAAGCTGCAGGTGTAGCTATTGTTTTTCTGGCTCTAGGCTATTGACACGAGCAATAATCTCGACTTAATCTTTAATCAGATGATGAACTGATAGCGTGGAGCTGGGGAGGTGCGAGTCTTCCCATGGAGACGAAGAGCATGGCAAATGCAGAGGGAGGGAGCCAGGGAGACCCGGGGAAGGGGAGCAAGGCCGGAGGATTAAAATAAAGATGATTTCTCCCTGCAGATGCGGGCGGTCTGGATTGCAGCATCACCGTGGTCTTGCCGCCGGCTGCACTCACCTTTCCGAGGGCATCGCCTTTCCCTGGCCACTCCCTCCCTGCCTGCCCCCACGCCGGCGGGCGAGGGGCGATGCCCACCCCAGGGCTGCACCGTGTCCCGGCAAAGCATCAGCCACCTGCCAAAACAGCGTGAGTGCGTGCCTTGCTGTCTCAAAAATCAGGCCGTAAATCCTCCTGGCAGATGCTGGCTTTCTCCTGGGCGAAGCGAGCACAAACTCCTCGCCGCGAGTGCGTGGGGCAGCTCCGCTCACCCTGCAGGGTTGAGAAACACCTTCCCGGGGCTGTCTCATCCTCCAACTATTTACGTCCCCTCCACAAATGTCATGGCAGCAGCCGTGGCCGGTGGGCGGACGGGCAGTGCCCGGCTGCACTTGCGGGGGTTTGGGAGGCCGTGGCGGGACGGACAAGCCCAATGCTGTTGTGCGTTAAACGGTTGTTTCTCCTCTTTTGCTCTCGGCTGGTCCTGACAAGGGGGAAAGCTTTGGGGGCTGCCGGCGCTGCCCCCCCAGCGGGTGCAAGCTCGTGTAGGGTGGGAGTGGGTCTCTGTCCCCGGGCCGGTGCAGGCAGATGGGTAATGCTGAGCAAACAGCCAGGAGCGGCCACGGAGCCCCTCTGCAGAGACACCCTTGCCAGAGCCCCAAGCACTTCACAACCCACTCCGTTAATGGCAGTGGGTTAAAAATGAAAGCCATAAGGCCGTTATATTTTTCTTCACCCGAGGATGAACAGTTTGGCACAAGGGACACAAGTGCATGCACAGCAGTGACCCGTGTCCTCCCCACAATAAGAAGTGCAAGAGTTACCAGCCTGTGCTGATGGCTTTACAATAGCAATGCTGTGCTGTAACTTATTGGAGATATGCCTAGAAAATCATCAGAAAGTATTTTAAATCCAGCATAACATACATATTTATGGATCACCTTCTGTTTTACTGGGCTCCCTGAAAGCAATGCAAGGCCTGTTTTACTTTTCTCAATAAAAAGGCTCACATTTCACATGCGAGGAGATTGGCGTCTCGCGAGCTAATTAATCTGGGTTCCCCTCCACCTCCGCATTTTCCACGCAGGGTTATGCTGGCGACACTTTGTCTGTGGCCGCTCTGGGGGGGACGGTGCTGCACATTAAGCCTCCTTTGCCAGCGATGGACTGGAGGCAGAGCGGGGCAAGGCGAGGAAGTGGCGGCGTGTCGTGGCACAGAGTCATGGCCTGTTATAAAGAGCTTAAAGGGCCTGCATTATGTCATTACTCAATTAGCCTGTTGGTTATAGCACTTCATTAGAGAGACAGTTCCTATTCACTGGCCCTAATCCACTTTCTAAAGACAGGGCTGGAGCCATTGATCGCTTTTCCCGCTTTCCCAAAGAGGCAGAAAATGGGTTTGGAGAGTCGCCCCGTGGCGGGCAGGGGGGAGTGATCCCACCGCCGCAGCCGGGGCAGCCCCCTGCCACCCTAAAACCGAGATGGGGGCAGCAGCGCCCAGCCCCGGCAGTTCGGGGATGTGCGGGGGTGCAGAGCACCTGCCCTTCTCACCAACCTCAGAAATCAGGCTGTTAACCAGGGAACAAAAGAGTTTTGGTGTCAAACCATAGGTGACCGCAGCTGGGGACGTGACCCCTCCTCGCCTGGCCGGATGCAATGAGTGAGCCGGTGCCAGGGACGCTCTCGGGAGGCCAGCTGCGGGGATGGGCACTGCCTGCCCAGCCTGCACCTCACTTCAGTCCACAGTGGGGGCACAAAGAAAAGCCGAAAAGCCACTCTTTTTCTTTTTTTTTTTTCTTTTTTTTCTTTTTTTTTTCAATTTCCCCCACCCCCCCAGCTCTGTGATATATGATGCTCGGTGGAAACTGAAGTGGGGTAGGAAGTGGAGTGAGAACCGCACGCAGGAAACCGATGTGTGTCAGTAAAGGATGTCAGCACGGGTGGTGGGACTGAGAGGCCAACAGCCGGCGCGGGAGCTGCCCCCGCCCTGGCGGCGACTCGCCGATGAGAGGAGCAGGAAACGAAACAGAGCCCTTCCTCTATAAATAAAGGTATCTGCTTCCATTTGAGGCGGTGATAGAGCAAACCCGGAGGTGCAGGGAGCTCCGAGCCAGCGCAGAGGTGCCCGGATGGGGTAGCACCACAGGGCTGGCAAGTGTTTCTCATGTCCTGCCCACCCGGTTGGCTTCAAAGCCAGTGGGCTCCTGTGCCCCGCAGGGACCTGGTCCCCCAAATCCCCCCACCATGGTGGCCAGAGCATCCTCAGCTACAGCCCTGCGCGAGGCTGCCACACGGCTGGTGCTTGGGGCCTCATCCTGCCGCAGCCCCCAGCATGACACCAGCCCGCAGGCAGCTTGCCCACCCCACGTCCTCCTTCCCTGGGGCGTCCATCAGCCGGGTGCCCCCTTCATGCCATGCTGCCGCAGGAGGAGCTGGGCTTGGGGGTTTTCCCTCCTCCATAAAAAATAACCATTGCTCAGACTTTAGAAAGACGCAGCCTAAGCACAGAAGTTATTTTAGGTCAAAAGAAGTACCGGGGTAGGAAAGTTTACTGCCCTGGTTACGGCAGCTGCTGTCTGTGATCAATATCATCCAAATTTTCCCCCAAAACCCCCACTTTACAGCAATAACCTTCCATTGTCACTTCCACCGGGCTGGAGGGCCGCAACATGGGACCCCCATTTGCTGGAAGAATTAATAGTTGTTAGTACTTGTGACTCAGGCGAGGACCCAAAGACCAGTTTTTAAATGCAGACACCGTGGTAGATGGCAACTTGTTTCTGTCAAACGGTCTTCAGAGCATCCCAGGAACAGCTGGGCAGCACCATGCCGAAACAGCGGCTGGCACGTGCATGAGGGACAGGGACTGCGGTCCTCACCGGCTGCAGGGCAGCCCTTGGAAGGGAAGTCTGGTCATACACCATCACCTACAGGAAAGTCCAAACCTTCCATGATTTAAGCAAACACCTTGTTTTCATTCAAACCCTTTTGCCATTTCATAATACTGGCTGCTTCTCCCTGAAAGGAAATAGCTGTCCCATAAATAAAGGTGGGAGGGAGCGTGGGGGAGGCTGCCAGCACAAGCGAGGCAGATGCAGAAAGCTTTTCCCGGCGTGCTCCAGCTCACGGCTGGAGGATAACATCAGTAAGCGGAAGAGCAGAGAGGGGCCGCAGCACACACGCGTGCCAAGGAGCCGCTTGCACATGGCCATGGCTGGGCCACCCCCAGCTCTCCCCTTGTCACCCTCTGAGCATGCTCCCCGCAAGCATCCTCCCAGCCGGCCGACCCAGCATGGCGGGGGCGTGCTGAGAGTGGTCCCTGCAGTGAGCCCTGTGCACCAAGCACCGAGCCTGGGCTCCTGGGCACCCAGAGCTCCTTCCCCACTGCAGCAGGAGCCTCGGATGGGGGCGACCTGCAAAACCACCTCGTGGCACTGAGTGAGGGCAGGTCGGCAGCGCAGGGAAAAGCTGAGCAGGTGCAGGTATCGCATCGCAGCTCCGACACCGACTCCGCATCCTCGGTCGAGGCACATCATCTCCACGTGCACTCTTTTCCACGCACAGTGGGGAATATCATACCGCAGCTGCAGCCGTAAGGAGCTCTCTGAGCCCAGCAACGGGGAACAGGCCTGTGCAGCAGGCAAGCCAAGACACGAGAAGGGACACCAGGACCAGCACCCTCCCAGGGCACCCTCACCAGCAGCCCCATGGGGAGGCCCGGGACCCGCTGGCCCTGCATACCTGCAGGTCGGGGCTCAGCTGCTGCGGGTTTCTCTCTGCCGGCCTGGCCTCGGCACTGAGCCGTTAATAACCAGCTCTAGTTGTGTCCCTCCAGCCCACAGCCCCTATTTTCTTTCAAAACCAAGCTGCGATGGGAATGAATTATCTCTCTTCATTTTCATTTTCCCTCTGTCTCTGCTGCTGGCAAATTAACAGCTTCCCTTGATGCCAAATGGTCTGCAGTTTATCTCCCGAAGCACAAGTTTCACTCCCAATCTGCACTGGGGAAACTTAAAGTAATTGCAGAAAACTGTTCTGAAAGGGATCCAGCAGCAAAGAAATCAAATAAATAGGGACCATATGCACCACACCAGTCAGAGGCGCCACACAAAGATGCTCTCATTCGCACGGCTCAGCCCCACCCTGAGCCAGCGGCATGGCCCGCCTGCCCCGCACACAGGGCTCTGCTCTGGTACGAAAACTTTCTCCAGGGGTGGTTTGCAGTGCCCGAAGCTGACCGGGTTTGCAGACTGAGTTTTGCACGCACACTTGCTGGGTGTGTTTTCACTCAGGGTTTAGCTGGCTCTTGGTGGAGGATGGAGGAGGGAGCTGGTTGCTAACCCAGGGAGCTGCCGCAGGCGGGTATTTAAACTGGCCTGTGGGTCCAATGCCGGGGGAGGATTTCCAGTGCGCCATGAAGGACTCTTTGCAAGGGCCCCATTTGCTGTTGGTCTGCGTGGGGTCTTGCCAACATGGTCTCATTCTAGCTAGGGCAGAGATTCAAGCTTTCTCAGCTGCGCCAGGCTTGGCTGATTTGCTTCCCATGACCCGTTTTCCCCCATTAAATGGGGTGCAGACACTGCAGGGTCTGTCAGCCTGCAGCCAGGCTCCCAGTGCTGGGCCTGGGGTGCGCTGCCAAGCAGGATCTGGCCCCAGCTCTGCACTGCGCAGGTCTGCCATGGCCCTTGGTGGCTCTGCGACCGAGGGCAGAGGCGGTTGCAAAGCATCCCCTGAAGCAGAAGACACCGGGACCTTTGATCCCTGCACAGCCCAGCCCTGCCCGGTCATGCACACACATTTCAGGTCCCCCCCCTCTGCCCCCGCTGGCGAGGGCAGCACTGCCTCGCTGCTCGGTGCCGCTGGGGCAGCCAGCCCCTTTCCTCCTCGGCCGGGAGAGAGGCAGCAACCGAAGGGCTCATCCCGCAGCCGCCTTCACCCGGTCCCTGCTTTACATCAAGGAGCCCCAGCGCAGATCAAAGCGCTCTGAGGTTTGTTTCCCTTGCACAGCCCAAAGTGCTCTCAGAGGGCGATGTGCTGCTGTCAGCAGCCCCCTTCCGCGGGGACGGGGTTATCCCCACCCCATCACAGCCACCTCCTTCTCACCGTTCCTCCCACGGGCAGGCGGGCAGGCGCTTGGCCAGGTCTGTGGACCCTTGGCATCGCCCAATACCGAGCTCCCGCACTGGCTGCCCGGGTGCCTGGGTTTGCAGTGCTCCCCTGCCCCTTGCTAAGGTGCTGCCAGGTCGGCATCGCCTGCGCTTGCCTGTGGATGGAGGGCGACGGCAGCGCTTGGCACAGTAGTGGTGACTGCCACAGTGTGGGGGCTGGGGAGGGTGACGGTGCACGGCCCCTCCTGGGGGCATGAAGTGCTTGGACGCCTGTTATCACCGAGTGTCAGGGAAACACTGTGATTAGAGAGAAAGAAGGAAAATAATAATGGCTAATGCTTCCAAAAGTAATTTGGGGAGCCTCAATTTAGAAAGCCAAAATTGAGCTCCCTTGAAGAGGCTGTTTTCCAGAGGCTTCTCCAAAATGTCTGGAGGAGTTATCTGTCGTTTGGCACCAGCAGCATTTGCCATTTCTACGAGCTGTGGCCGGGAACTGCTAGTTAAGATGCCTGCCTGCCTGGCGCTGGGGCTGCCCATCACCGAGCAGTGCGGACTCGTCTTGCAAAACCCTCCGTCTTTTGGATGGGTCAGCCTGTGCCAGCGATACCGGGCTAGTGTTATCCCAGGCTTGAGATGTCACCACGAGTGAAGTTTCTGAAAATAGTTTCTGGCACCCCTCCATGCTGCCGGGCCAGGCCAAGCATCTCTCAGACTTGCTTCCATCTTCCCCATAGCCGCTGTGGGAAGAGGAGACTCTCCTCCTCTGCACTGTCTTGGCCCCCCTCCACCCTGCTCCCCCTGCCCAGGGCAGAGCCCTCCATCCCCCCATGCTGCTGCCCAGCCCCACAGCTATCCCGATGGCTGTGCTGAAGGCGGCCTGCATATATAAAATTAGCACCCTCGCAGGAGGCTGCAAGGGGAAACCTGCCCTGAGCGGCCGCAATGGGAAGCAGATGCTCTGTGATTAAGCACACATGCGCAGGGCAGCACCGTCCTCTGAGCAGGGCTGTGGTGTCCGGGCTGGGGGACAGAGGGCATGCACTGGAGCAAAGGCTGCTTTGGGCAGGGATGGCTCAGGCTGGGAGCCGGCGGAGGGGCTGGATGCAGCCCGGCTGCTGCCGGCCTGGCAGCATGGAGCCAGGGGAGCTGCTTCTGTGTCCCTTATGAGTGATGCTCAGGGTAGAAATGGTCTTATACACAAGTGCAGCTTCCCTGACGGCAATGCCCTGCACTTGTGGGAGCCAAGCTGAACTTTTTGGCTCCATCAGGCTGAGAGGACTGTGTGAGATGAGGGCTGGGGAGCTGCATCCTGATGGCTTGCGCTGCCAGGGACGAAGCCCTGGAGGCCAGGAGGGTGAGGAGAGCCATCCTCAGAGCAGCTCCAGTGCAGCATCCCCAGCATGAATGCCATTTGCATCCTGCTTGGAGGAACAAGCGTCCGGCTCCAGCCAGCAGCTCGACTCCCCAAACCTTCCCCCTCCATGTGGCCCCGCGTCACTGAAACGCAGTATCTCTTCCCTGCAGAAAGGGATGCAGCAAAGTTTCAAAGTCCAGGGGCTGGTGACCCCGGCTGGACCTCTCCTGCATGGCCGTGTTGGGAGGTGCAGAGGGAAGACACAGGTTTGCCGTCTGCAGTCACTGTCCGGGGAGTTAAAAGCCCTGCACCGAACAAGCTGTGTAACCTGAGAGCGATTTTCTAGATAAGATCTAGGCGAAGGGGGGGTAGTTTGCAAGGTCAGGTCGCAGGGGGCTCACTGACCCCTCTGAACACCAGCCCGGGACCCCAGCACCAGCAGGCGAGGGAGGATGCTCATTGGTGTTGCCAGCTTTGTTTCTTCTAATTTTCTTCCCTTTCATGGTTTTGTCTCTGAAGGGGGGAAGTCCCCACTTATCTCCTGCCTTCTCCAGTCTCCCCAGTGCGGTTACTCCAGCCTTGCAATAAGGCATGGCCACTTCTGTTTCTTCTCAAGGCATTTTTCCACCCACCCTCTCTGGCCCTGGTGGGAATTGTCAGCTTCGAGATAATGAGAAGGATGGATTGTTCGTACAGGATGTTGCATGAAGCCCAAGTGCTATTTGCAGGCAATTTTAATAAGTAATAATAAGGAGAGAGAACTCCAAAGGAAGTAACCTGGTACAGCAGACAAGGCAGATTTATCAAGGCAGGGAGGAAATACTCCCCAGAAATGAATCTGGCATGAGTTCCTGCACACCAGTCCCACGATCCTGTCTGCCACCACAGGCAACTCTTATCTGAAACAGTCCAGTGTTTAAAATAGACTGGAAAATAAATAGTCTTCCAGTGCGACTGATCCTCCAGAGCCTGCAGTTCATCCCAGCAGCATTTACAGTTTTCTCTGGAGTGTTTCCGACATGTACTTCAAGGTCTTCCAACTCTTTTCTCCTCCCCTGCTTGTGACATTAATGAACCTTAAGGGATTCTTAAAGCGCATTTTATGTGGATGTATTTTTAAGCAGGAGAAGGAGAGAGCGGTTCCCAGCCCTCTGTGCCTGGAGTGGATGGAGAGCTGCTTTGCGAGGCGCACTCCAAACAGGAATCCATCAAGCGCCAGGGCTAAGTGTTGCTGCGGCAGCTCCGCTAGCAGTGAAGTTGTTTAATGTTCATTGTTCACAGCTGTGTCACCCTAATAGAGTATTTTATTGTTTTTCCAGTTGTACTTAAAACCATCATTCATTATCCTGCCCAGCCAGCGAGTGCCTCACCTTTAATTGATGACACAAGACGAAATTGCCTGGTCAAAGTTTCCAGTGTCTCCACCACAACTGGGACTGGCTTCTTGCCACCCCAGACCCTGCCGGCATGGTTCAGCCCCAGCGGGTGACCTGGAGGGTGAGGGGACACGGCTGCCGGGAGCTCCAGTCCCCCGTGGGGTGGCTCCCAGGGCAGACCCTGCACGGAGCAGTGGTTGCACCCAGGCTGGGGCACCAGCTCAGTGCAGGAACCCTGAGGAGAGAGCGGACACCCCGAGGTGCCAAGGATGCTGCAAGCCACCCCCCGGGCTGCGACAAGGACAAACATGGGCAGCAGCAAAGCCCGCAGGGCTGTCCCTGCCCTCCTGGAGAGCAGGGTGCCCACAGCCATTGCCTTTCCCTGATTGAATCAGCCCGGTCCGGGGCCTCTTATCCCCCGTGGCGGGCAGGCGGAGGCGGAGGTGAGGACCAAACAGCCCCGGTGCTGCGCATCCTGCTGCGCCCAGCTCTGGCATCAGTGTCATCTGCCGTGGGTACATCTTGCTGGGCCTAAGAGCCCCCAAAAGCACCTTTTGGCCAGCGGAGCCATCTGCCTGCGTTGCCCATCCACACCAAGCTGGCCCGTCTCCTGTCCTGCCCCGAGCTACCCTGACACCCACCTGCCCGCGGGCTGGTACGTGATGTTCGCCTGTGACAACTAATTGCAGTGACTAACTTTTTTTGCTGGAAAACAGCCCTTTTTGCAGGTGGGGAAGTCTCTCTGCTCTTTGTAAGTCTTGACAGACTCTCTACAGTAGTTAAAAGGGACGGCATTAAAGAAAAAGAACTTAAACAACCCCAAAGTGAAGGGCCTGTAATTTATTTACTCCCCCCAATGAATGCTGGTTGCAAATCACTCTGTATAAAAATAACTCCTTTCTCCAACTTTTGATCTCTGATATTCCTGTATTTCCCTGGGGAAAATGTAAATCTATGAACTTATTACTAATGTTTCCTGTCCCTGACAGTGGAGCCAGTTGATATTTTACTTGAGAAGCCGGAGAGAAAAAAAAAAAGCAGCATAAACTTAATGACTGCGGACTGTTTCCAATCTTAGTTTCACTTTTCAGATGCAGAGTTTCCATCTTACAACAGGGAGAGGGAGATTTTTAAATAAAACATGATTTAACTTTAGCCAAACTTCCTCCTAGTGTTTATGCTTTTGGCTCAGGGCTTGATCCATTTAAAGCTGGTTCCTTTTGAAGCAGCCCTGGCTCATCACCGTGTACTGACACGATGGCTTGGAAGTTGTCTGTTCCACTTCTGAATCTGAATTCCTCGGCCTCTGCCTGCCTTGTTGCCCTTCTGCCTTGCCCGGCCTCAGGGAACAGCTCCTGGCTCCTGCTCACCTATGCAGGCAGCGGTGGGTGATGGTGGTGTGGTGGCACCTTGTGCTCTCTGGGCATCCCCTCGGCACTGCTGCGGGCACCCGGCTTGGCCATACAAAGCGTGGCTGTATAAAGCAGGTCCATGTCACCGCTGTCCCTTGCCATGGTCATTTTGTGAACCCAAAGCCACGTCCAGGAGTGGCTGGTGGGAAGGCATGGGGCAGGAGCTCAGGGGTCCAAAAAATGTTTGGAAAGTTTCCTAATTGTCTCATTTTGGTGTGTTCCCCCCAAAAACTAAATACGTTTCTAGTTCACAACAGGTTTTGCTTGGAAAGGTAAGCTCTTCAGTTAAGAGGCTCAGCTCAGCCTGCTGTGCTCCTGCCCAGGTACAGTGCAATCTCTGTGAGATTTTTTCAGGTTTTTTTCCTATTTCAGGGTAGGGAAAAAAAAAAATCCCCTCGAAAATCTCAGAGCACAGGAAGATCCTTTCCGGGCAGTGCCAGCAGTGGGAAGACAGCTGCACGCAGGCAGCCCGAGCCTGGCTCCTGGGAAAATGGCCTCTTTGGCTTCTCCCTCCCGGCTCGGGCTCTTCTCCCTGTCCTGCAGAGCCCTGCCAGAGCTGGGAGCCCTCCGAGTCCCGGGATGGCTGGTGTTAAAAGGGAACATCAGCTCTTCTCCTGTGTGCTCTGCCCGCACCTGCGGTTCCCTGCCCTTTGGGGCTGCCCATCCCTGCCCCGCTCAGCCCCTGCTGTGCCTGCTCGGGGCTGGGTGCTGGGGGGACCTGGGGACGCAGGGGAGATGGACGAAGCGGAGGCAGCCCGGCCCCACGGCTGCTGGCCGGAACGAGCAACAGACCTGACGCCAGGCGTGGAAGCCGGCTCCCACAGGAGCAATTCAGGCGCTGTTTTAACGTCAGCCAAAACACAGGGAATAAAAGGAACTTTAATGGGGTCTAAGTTGAGCTGTGCACCCTGGAGGATTCCTGGCTGCCTCTGTTCGTGTCAGATAAATAGCCCTGTGACTGCAGTAATGTTTAACATCCCCTCTCATTATCTCGCTGGCATCCCTGGGCTCCTGCAGGGATTGCAGCCAGGCCCCAGCCACATCTTTCCCCCCAGTCCTCGTCCCGCTAGCTGGGCTGCAGCAGCACTTAAGAGCATTTTTGAAATGCAGCCTGATCCATGGCTTAAGAGAACAGGCTACGAGCTGAGCTCAGCGCTGGTCCCACCACGGTGCGAGAGCTCCGGGGCTTCTCCTGCTGCCAGGAGAGCCCCTGTGCCCTGTCGCCCACAGGCTAGCCCTCTCCCAGTGCCATCGGCTGGCCAGGTAGACGCAGTGCCAGCCTCAGTCCCCTCCTTGCCTCAGTTTCCCCATCTGTAGTACAGCCTTAGTGAACCTGACTATTTTTTTCTAAAGAGCTTTGAAGTTTAAGGGTGAAAAAAAAAAGCATCTTATACATAGGCAATCAAAGTATTAGAGTTATTAATAATTAATACTTATTAACCCTAATAAGCATCACCAGCCATTCCAACACCCCAAAGGGTCTGTTGGAAGGAAGGGTCTTTGTGTCCCATGTCCCACGTCCCATGTCCCTGCCCCAGTGGGTGCTGTCAGCCGTCCCCTCTCACAGGCTTCTGGCCAGCATCTCTCTTTCTGCCGGGAAGGGTTTGGTTTTTCAAAGAGGGAGGGCTGGAGAGAAATACCACCTTTGGAAATGACCCCAGGTCTGGCGCGGGTGCCTGCCACCCTGCTCTGCTGGTGGGGTCAGAACAAGGGAGGATTGAGCCATGCAACATGCCGGCCCTTAAAGGGCTGCTTGTGCTGGGGACCACCGGCACCGCTGCGCTGGGGGGGGACCGTCTCCCCCGCTGCCACCCTGGTGGAGGAGCCGTGTCCGGCTAACCACACATACCTCGCCGTCCCGGCTGACCCACATGGCCCTCGCCTCCCCTCGGCCGGCTGATCCCTGCCACCGCTAAGCATTGCCCTCTGCAAGAGGGGCTTGGGGCAAGGACCCATATGGCTCCTGGGGCTGTGGAGGGGGGGGTGTCTTTCCCACACAGCTGGTGACACAAATGCACAAATGCTTTCTCGGGCTGCCGTCTCGCAGCCCCAGCTCAATGGGGGACCCAGCGGTACAGAAGCAGGTGAAAACATCACTGAATTGGCCCCATTGCCTGGATTGTCCCCACGGGGTTTGGATAAGCCGTGACATGCCCCTTCTGGGCAGGATGACCCATGCACAGACCCCTGATACCCCCGGGGTGAGGGCAGAGGAGTCCCACCAAGCCCATCTTTCGGTGGCAGGCTGGGGGATTTGGGATTCGGGGCTGGGGTCCGCAGGAGAGATCCTCACAGCTTGGTGTGAGCAAGTGGAAATCTCAATACGGAAGCCGCTGTGCCTGACTGCGGGAAATGCACGGCTGTTCTGGAGCGGCTGTGCACCCCACTGCCCTCGGGCACCACAGGGACAGGGGATGCCGGCTGGGAGGGTGTTCAGCACCGGTGACCTGGGCAAATTTTGGCCGGAGAGTTGTGCGAGAGCTGATTCCTGCACCGCGGTGGTGTGCACACAGGCGCTGCCTCAGAAATGCCCTGCCTTCTCCTTGCCTTTTAATTCCCTAGATGGGTCCCTCAGTACCACCGGGCTCCCAGAGACTGTCAGGAGAAACAGCAGGCGCTCTTGTCCATCCCAATGGCTTTTCCATCCAGGTTGTTGTCTGATGCACATGGCTCACCGGACCTTTGAAAGCCACTACAAAACTGCTTCCCATCTCCATCCACCTACAAAAGGCATTAATTAATACGCATCTTGCACAACCGATGTGTCTACTGGCAATCGGACACTCCTGAATAAGCCAAACACCGGCAGCTCGTCTTCAACATCTGTCCCACTTTCCAATAAAGTATGGCTCCAACCAGCAGCCCCCACTTTGCTGACCAGAGCAGAGCATCCCAGCTTGAATGCTAATGAGCGCCCTTTTTCTCAGCGGTAGAAGCCCCAGAGTATCTCAGTTGTTCATCTGCACCAGTTCTTTGCATGGATGAGCACATTGCATGGGTAATGTGGTGGCAGAGAGACACATCTCTTGTGCCGCAGCTGGCTGGGAAGCCTCCCAGTTGCAAGGGCCAGTGTCCCCCACACCCCAAAATGTGCCAGTCAGCCTGGGAAAGAGGGATAGCTCTGGGGTCCCGCCATGAACTCTTCAAGCTGTTTTTTGGCACTGTGGGCTCCTCATGTTGCATTGACCACTAATATGAGGCTGTACAGGTCTGGGGCCCCAAACAAGCAGGGCATTTTCCACCATCTCCCCTTGTCTCTGAGCTCTCCTAATGCCTCCCTCCCAATAACACTCTGTTTTCCTGCTGTTTCCACTCCTCTCCCTCTCCAGGCTGGGCTCGGGCTCTGTAGGCGTGCTGACGTACATGGTCATCCCACCACATTTTCGGGCATTTTAGGAGATGGTTGGAAATACCATGCTTTTATTTTCATTTCCCCTCCTCAAAGCTACGGCTCAGCACGAACCCACTTCCCAGCTGCGAAGCCTCCCCGTGTGGGCAGCACCACAGCTGGGGTCTGGCAGCACCCACAGCCACCCCTCGCTGGCTGCATTGCCCTGTCCGAGTTACCTCCTGGGGGCAGCGGAAACCCAGCGCTTCACCCATGTCTCGAGTGTGAACAGCCAAGTGTGTCTCAGAACAACCCTACAGCTCCAGGGGCTGCTTTAAGACAAGTATTTTACTGTGGAGACTCACAGCAAACGAGCAATTAGGCTGCCAGTGCAAAGTTTCTGGGATCCCACCATCCACGTGTCGATCCGCCATGCCCACAGCTGTAACATCAGTCCTGTAACGCCTGGCAGTGGGGCAGGAGCACATGGGGCAGCATGGGGCTCCCACCTGCAGTCCCATTCTTCTGGGAGAAGCCCCTTTTTCTCATCCAAGTGTATCCTTCCTCCATCCAATTTCAGGCCAAATGTTACCCACCAGCTGCCCGGTTGGGGCTGAGCTGTCAGGATCGCTGCGAGTGGAGCCAGCCCTTCTCAGAATCACAGAATCACAGAATCATTAAGGTTGGAAAAGACCTCTAAGATCATCAAGTCCAACCATCAACTAACACCACCATGCCTCCTAAACCAGGCCCTGGAGTGCCACCTCTACACCTTTTTTGAACACCTCCAGGGATGGTGACTCCACCACCTCTCTGGGCAGCCTGTTCCAATGCCTAACCACTCTTTCAGTAAAGAAATTCTTCCTGATGTCCAATCTAAACCTCCCCTGACGCAACTTGAGGCCATTCCCTCTCATCCTGTCGCTAGTTTCTTGGGAGAAGAGTCCAACACCCGCTTCCCTACAACCTCCCTTCAGGTAGTTGTAGAGAGCTATAAGGTCTCCCCTCAGCCTCCTCTTCTCCAAGCTAAACAGCCCCAGTTCTCTCAGCCGCTCCTCATAAGACTTGTGTTCTAGACCCTTCACCAGCTTCGTTGCCCTTCTCCAGCACAGCTGGGACAGGACGCTGGCATGGCTGATCCCCCGACAGTGGTGGAGGTGACAGCAGGTGCCTCCAGGTCGGGGGCTGCTCTGGTCCCCCTCGGTGCCCCTCACATTCAGGGGAGCCCATCAATACTTTTCACCCTCTCGGCGAGTCCCCAGGTGGCTTCCTGGCACTTGGGAGCAGGATTAGCTCTCAGCGCTTGCCAACTAGCAAATGTCCTTATCGTCACCTCGGTGGGGATGCAGGGCTGGCCCTTGGGATGCGGTGCCGGGGGGGCTGCCTGACCCCAGATCTGCCTACAGCCTGCCTGCCTGGCTCGCTTCTCCTTTTGGGCATTTAACACCGTCTAGAAGCTGCGTCGGGGGGAGAAGAGGAGACAGACAGACAGACAGGAGCTGCTCTGATGTAAAACAGAGATGGGGAAGCGAGAGCGGAGCCTGCGAATGCCCCAGTGAGCAGCCCAGCGCTGGGGACAGGACGAGAAGCACGTTTGTGTCATTACTTATGGAGAAGCTGGCAGGGAGGCACATGGAGAGGGCCAGATCCCTGCTGCTAAAGCACTGCTGATTTCGCGCAGGCATATCAACAGGGAGCGCAGCCTGATCGCTGTGCCAGGATCCGGCCTCTTCCCGCCACGGGAAGCACAAAGCGAGCTCGAAGCGGGAGCTAAGGATGCTCCATGGCCCCAGGGCTGGTGCAGGGTTGGACTTGCTGTGGGGATGCGTCACAGCATCTCTGGCGGAAAGGAGAGAAAAGGACGCATGCAGGGTGGCCCCACGCGGGGAGGACAGCCCCACACCAGGACCCACGGCTCCGCACAGCCCCTGCCCCACGCTGGCCAACCTTTCCTCCACTGATCTTTACATACCTAAATAGGGCAAAGAAAGAGAAGGAAAAACCCAGGGGAGGAAACAGCCCATCCCCAGCAGCCCACAGCACACGTTTCCTCTGCTGAGCAGCTGGGAAGGGGTCGGGTGGATGGCGGGGCTGCCTCCATGCCGAGTCCCGGCGCTCTGGCTCCTACTCCTGTTTTCCAGCAGGGAGACCACACCTTGGCGCGCAATGGTGCATGAAGCACATCTGCTCCCCAGGGCTACCAGCACCCCTTTTACCATCTCCACCTGGATCTGCAGTGGGAATAGCCAGGCAGGCCCCTCTTCCAAGGACGTGGGGCTGTGATACCACCGCACACGGGCTCATGCCCCAGCCCTTTGCAGCCTGGAGTTCCCTCTGAGGCCATAAAATGAGCCGGGGGCCTCACTGCATCACTTTGGGAAGAGGGTGTTATTTCCCTGGGTGGCACGTGCCAGCAGCCCGGCAAGTGGGGAGGCAGCCGGCATGCTGTGCCCTCACCGGGGAACGCATTGCTGCTGAGGAATAAGAGCAAAAATTCCCCTCCTGGCTCCCAGCGGGCAGGCACTGCAAGAAGCAGTACTGGGAAGCAGCACCGGGAAGCAACACCGTGGGAGCCCATGGGGTGGGACAGAGCCGCACGAGGCACCCTGCCCACAGCCCTGACCTTCCCAAATTGCCGAGGGCACTGGCTCCACAGCCAAGGTGTGGCTGTGGGGAGGGGGCCCTGGCCTGCAGCAGCGGCTCGGGGAGATGCTAGGGGAGGCCAGGGCCACGCTTGCCAGCAGCGGGGAGGAAAGCCCTGGCACCCACTCCCGGGGATCAGCCCAGCCTGGCTGCTCAGTGCCAGGCGTTTGGAGACAGCCCAAAGCTTTGCTTTCGTGTGTGTTTGCATCCCAGGCAGGGGTAAACCTGGAACCCAAACCCAAAAGCTTTGAGGATGCGTGGACTTCGTAGCCCAGCTCCACCTGCCAAGACCATCTTAACCACCGCCACAGGCCTTGGGTCAGTTTTTAGCTTCCCCCACACTGGTTAGTCGACGCACAGGGTGAGCGACCCCAAGCGTCCCTGCCTGCCAAACCCGAGCTGGCCCTTGTCAGGTCCTCAAGACAGCCTTGGGGAGTGGATCGCTCTTTGAATTAACACTGCTAAATTGTCCCAAGCAACAATTTCTTTGACAAATCTAAACCCTCTTTTTTTGTGAAGGTGCAGAGATTGCTACCTTAATTAGCAATCAAACTCATACCTCAGGATCAGCATAGTGCTGTAGCTCTGTGCAAAGAGCATCATGGGGTAACCTGGGATGGTGTTGCATAGGCCCCCTGTTAGATGGACATTGTCTACCGCAGCCATTGAAGCACAGCGCAGCAAAGGCAAGTGCCACCCACAGTGACAGCAGCAGTGACGATGGGTCACTCCAGCAGAACCCTGCCGGTGCCCACACCAATGCTTTATGCCAGGATGGGGCAGCAGCCCAGCTGCAGGTCACAGCTGGTGGCAGGCAGAGGCCAGGGGGTTGGGGGGAAGCCCCCGCTGTGGTCCCCAACCTGATCCTCTACCTGGACACAAAGGGAGACGATTTGTCAATGAGCCTGAGCTCGGGCTGGGCAGGAGGGAGGGAATCACTCCTGAGTCACCCACGGGCTGCCCAAAGTGGGGCCGGCAGGGACACATGGGACACCCTGTGCCAGCACTTGGGTCCCCGCCTGCACCCGCTGCCCTTTCTCACTGGCTCTTTCCAACCCCGTGAACAGCCCTGGAGCTGCTGTGGCGGGAGTGGAGGAGCTGGGGTTCAGCGGGAGGTGGCTGCGCTGCCTGGGCTGGGGGAGCTAACACAAGCCGAGGTTTTTTGCTGGTGCATTAGTCACTTGGAGAGCTCATCGCTTCACAGGCATGCCCTCATCAACCCCCAATGGGGCTGAGGGAACCGCAAGTCGTCCGAGAGATTCGCGTTTCCCCCAAAATAAAATGCCGCCCGTGCTGGTGGAGCTGGGAGCAGCGGGTGAGTGGGCACCCCTGCTGCACCCCATGGTCCGGCTGGGGTGCAGCCCTCGCCCCGAGGGGAGCACAGACTCTGCTGGCAGGGGGCAGACGATGGAGCCACGACGCTGACGTTAGCTGGAGAGCTGGAAAGTTTTCTACATACCAGCGTTAGCAGGAATGTTATTTACTGAGCGAGGGAGAGGTCTGACAGAGGAGAAAGCCTCTCGCCCAGCTCTTCCCCATGTATGGATGTGGACCGGCGTTACTCAGCAGGATATGGCACAGACAGAGGCACTGGCGCCAGGGGATGGCTCTTGTCGGAGGAAGCTGGATGCGGGATGGGGGGCACCTCCTTGCGCCCCCGAGCAGCCGGCTGGGCTTTGCAGGGCAGAAAAGCACCATTCACCCCCCCGCAAGTGGCGGCTTGCCCCGAGCTGTGCCAGGGTCGCTCCCTGGGACCCCCGCAGCAGCCCACCCTGGCTCAGCTGGATTTTGTAGAAGTGAGGGGACACAGGTGGGACACGGCCACCAGCGCATGGCCCTGCAGACACGTCAGGGCGTGGGGAGGCTGCCCTCCCGGGGGGCAGGACAAGCGGAGCATCACACTGAAAAGAAACTCAAACCCGCCCTTTCCCTTAATAAGCCTCCTTACAGCTCAAAGCAAATATTTTTATAAAAGTGGGATTTCACTTCCCATTTGTATTTCTGACGTTTGGTAAAAGCTGACAGTGAACATGTTCAAAGAGAAACACTGTTTCCCAAACCTGCGGACTTTTCCCAGCCCCACCATGGCCCCGGGGAAGCCCGTCCATGTCCCTTCTGCCACCCAGGGCTGCTCACGGGTGGGGGGATGCCCACCACCCCCCCGGCCTCCCGACTCCTGCTCGGGATAATTATTGGTCATAGCGGGGGTGGATTTTCCTGAGTCACAGGCACATCCGAAGGCCCTGCTCTTCTCCCTGAGGACTTCAAAGGCTTTGCAAACATAAATAGGTGCAGCCCCAGAATTAAGTCAATAGAGCCTCCTCTGCCCGGGGGACACAGGGGGCGCAGGTCCCAGCCACCTCAAGAGCACCCAGGGTTGCTGGTGTCTGCCATGCACGGCCAAGCGATTAAACATGGGCACTTTTCTTCTCCCACATCCAAATCCTGCACTGTTTCCTCCCCTTGGATGCTCTCACTGCTCCCCCCGCAGCCTCATCCCTGCACCCTTGCCCCTGGGCTGCTGATATTCCCGGGAGCAGCCCCAGCCGGCACCAGGAGTGGGCGGGAAGGGAGAAGCAGGAGGCATTCTGAGGGTGGCTGAGCAGATGCGAGTGTGTTTCCCAGCGGTGACTGGCCGGGGAAGTTCACAGCGTGACTCATGCGCTTTCCCAAGTCCCTGAATTGCAGCATTGTGCTGAGAAATCAGAAGGACGCCGTCACCGTCCCGGCACGGCAACATCTCTCCTTGGTGCCCGCACCATGATTGCCTCTTCAGAGCCCCGCAACTCAGGCCCAAGAGGAGCAATTTGGGGAGAAAAGAAGAAGCTTCTCCTGAAGCAAATGCCTCCTCCGAGGGCCAGGCTCGGTGCTGAGCCACCAATATGCTTTGGCAGATCAGAGGCCCCAGAGCTCTCAACCAGCTACTTTAAAATGCCTCTCTTTTCCTTGGCATCCTGGGAAGCAAACAAATTGCACAGGAGGGCATGCATACGTGTGCTCCCTCAGCAAACAAGTCAGGGAAAAAAAAAAAAGAAAACCAAGAGCAGCTTTTTCGCGGCGCCCCTCTGCCAGCACCACACCTCTCCCCGCACGCCGAGTACACAGTTTATTTTCCTTCCCATTAAAGTCTCCCCACCAGCCTGGCTCTGGGAAACTCAATTTATGCTCAGAGCTCTGGGTATATTATTCCTAGCGGGAACAGAGAAGGGCAGTCAGCGCGGAGGCGGCTCAGGCAGCCGAACAAGCCGGTCTTTGGTTTCGCGCCGGCAGCACCGTGCGGGGACGGGAAGTCCCCGTGCAGACAGAAAGTCTGCAGCACCGCCGCACTGGCTGCCCCATGCCACCACGGGGCCGGCCAGGGCCGGGGCTGGGGCGAGGGCGATGGGAGGGCTGGGGAGGCTGCAGCAGTGCCCGGGCAGAGGGAGGGAAGGGGGTTGCTCCAGGGCTGGAGCCTCAGGTCAGCACATGTCTCTGGCCGGAGCAATGGGCACCTCCCCTGCATCCCAGGATAACAGCCCCGATGGGTCCTCCATGCCGTGGGGCAGGCATGCCTGACCCCACGGTACGGAGCCACCCTCTGCCAACCGGGCACAGCGTGCCACAGCTATAATATTGGGAGGCTCAAAGGGTGGTGGGAGGAGGGAAAGGCTCTTAGTTTTGTCCCCAAGAGCCTGCTCCAGCCCTTACCACTGCTCAGAGATGCTCCACAGGCTGCAAGCAGCCCCATCCCACGGCCCATCCCCAGTGAACGCCCTGGGGGCCGGGAGGTCCAGGTTGAATGGGGCAGATCCATGCACGGGGCATTCCCAGTGCTGTGCCCGGTGTTTTCCAACTGTTTCACTGTACCTGAGCTGGCTGCACTGGTACCTCTTGTACTTTCCCCCAGCAGGGCTGGTGCAATGGGGAGAAAAGCCATGTCTGTGCGTCTGCCACAGCATCCCACCCCGCCTCAGCCACCTCCTTTTACCCACTCCTCTTCTAGACCCATTTTATGTGACCTCAGACAAGTTAACCCCCCAAGTGTCTGGCGTGAGCAGGAGGTGAGCGGCCATCCCCACAGCTGTTTTTTCCCCTGCTTTGCAGGGTTACAATAGCTCCTTGTTCCTCCATACGCCCCACTCCTGTATCACATCCTACACGACTGCTTTGCAATGACCTCATCTTCATCTTTTTTTTTCCATGCCTCCTGCTGAAACCAAGGCCACGCTGCTTCATCCCGGCCTCTGCCCCATGCTGTCTCCTGGGGGTGCCGGAGGGGACGGGGGTCCCCAAGAACTGGCCAGCCGCCCTCGCCCCAGCACCCCCAGGGTAGCACTGGTGTCCAGGGACCCACACAACCTGAGCGTGCAACCTGTGAAGGTTTCCAGTTGTGGCTAAAGGGCCATCTGTGAAATCCATTTGCAGCTTTTTCCTGGATTTTTAACCCCTTTATCCCCACCTAGCCTTGCTCTGTCCCGCGATGCTGAGCAGCCCCCCCAGCTCCTGCCTTTCCTCTGGGGTACGTGGTGACTCTGTAGGGTGCAGCCCCATGAGGGACCTCACCCCAGACATGTGTTCGGTATCAGACACCACTTCTGTTTCACACGCCATAAATGTCTTGGAAACCCATGCACTGAGGCTGCTCAGCGGCCCTGCACACAGGGCATCTCTTGCCTGGATGGTGTAGGACAACCTGGCATGTCTGGCTGGGCAGCATTATTTTGGCTTAGCAACACGGCCCATTTCCAGTGTGCAAAGTTTTTTTCTTCTTGGGACCTTTCCTGTGCCCTCTCCCCATTCCAGCTCTTTCATGTGGTGTTCACAGGAGCCTGGCTTGCATGAAGCAGGAAGAAATCACCAAAGACCTTCCTCCCCTGGGGCCTGGGACCTTCACACGCGGCTGGGGCTGTGGTTAGCCAGAAGAAAACATTTGTGGTAGCCAAGGACTGGTGAGAAACCAAGAGAGACATCCACTCCTCCTGGCTGCGCTCATCCAGCCCAGGGTGCCAGGGGAAAGGACCGCCGGGCTGTGGCGGGTGCCTGCAGTGGAGCAGGGCTGGGCTTCTCCTGCCTTATACCCAGTTCCAGCCCGTGCGCAGGGCTGACTGCCAGGGACAGCCTCCCCTTGGGTGCCACCCACCCGATTTCTGCGTGCCCGGAGGAGCCCCCCTCGGTGGCACACGCACCCCAGGGTGCCACGCTGCCTCTGGCTGATGGTGCCTCCAGGGGGGTAGCGCTTGAGCACGGGCACCCTTTAGCAGGAGCCCCAGGGCTTGATTGCTCACACCCTGGCACAGGAGCGGCTGAAAGCCGTCTGCCTTTTAGCTCCCCACTGAAATAGGACCTTCTGCTAGCTCTGCCCCTGTCAGGCATCACCTGGGGAGGGAAGGTCTTGGCTGCCCCAAGGGCAGACCAGGGCAGGGCAGGGCAGGGCAGGGCAGGGCAGGTAGGAGCACTGTCCCAAGGACCATGCTTGATCTCTGTGGCATGGGCACCCTGGGGCAGCGGAAGCTCCCTGGGGAGATGCAGCATGAAACCTCCTCCCAACCCCTGCGCTGGTGAGTCATGAACTTGGCGATGTTGCAGGGCCTAGGGCTGTCCCTGCGTCAGCAGGGGATGCAAACAGGGGGTCTCTCCTGTGCTCCCCCCTGGTTAGGGGACACCCACTAATACCTGCATCTTCAGGTGAACTATGAAGATATGCTTGAGTGAGCACAAAGGAGGAGCCCGGTCCTTTTAAGGCTTTCCTATTTAAAACCATGAGGCTGCCCTGCCTTGGGATCTACGCTGGCAGTGGGGAGGGGGGTTGTCTGTGACCCCACCTTTTGCTTTTCAGGCGGCGCTCGCCTGGCACCTGCCTGTGTGGTGGGGAGCTGCGGGAGATGTTTTGCTGCGGGCGTAAGCCTTGGAGCGGGGCAGCATATGCCCGTGAGCGTCAGCATGAGCTCACGTCTGCCGGCAGCGATACAGCCTGAAGAGCCTTAAGTAGGTGTTGAAAATTAGGAGTTTCTTTCAAGAAGCTCTCAGGGTGGGAGGCACTGCGTGGCTCAACAGTGATTGATAGCATGTGGCTAGCTCGTGGCCGGGCATCGCAGCTCCTGGCCATGAAGACCCTGATGCCAGCAGCGTGGGGGGGAATGGAGGCTCCGGGGGGGCACGGCCAAGCCCTGCTCTCCCCATGCATGCTGCTGGGCATGTGGCCACCAAAATGCTCCTCTGGCCCTTGCCACCTGAACGTGGGGCTGGGGAGAGAAGGGAGAGGTGCCTCTGCACTGAACCGTGGCTGACAGGGACGCACAGATGGGTTCTCCTCACTGCACACCCTGCGGGAGGTGGGCACGCTGCTCAATCCTGCTCCGTGTGCTCCAGAGCCCAGGAGCTGCCCTAAAACCCCTGGATATTGGTAGTCCTCCATTATCTTTGACGGTGTGTCCTCAGGAGGCTCCGTTAAAAGAGCTGCCTCACTTTTCTCTGCTGTTGTAGATGTTCGGGGTTCATAAGTGATACTTGGAAGCTAAACCCCTGCCTTATTTCACAGCCGGTTCTCCAATACGGTGACTGTTTGGGGAGCGGGGCTGGTCTGGCTTCAGTGCCTGGGGCAGGCGTGGGGCTCCCCTGACCTGACAGTCGGGGCAGCTCCTCCTGCCTCGGAAATAACCTTGGGTTTTCTCTCATTTTGATGTCCGTCTTTCCTGCAAATAGGACTGTGCTTGAATTCCTCCCCAGAGGGCCAGGTGAGATCACAGGGGGCTGTTCTTCATCATGGGTGCCCAGCTCTCCTGTGCGTGCTGTGAGGCTGTGCGCACGCGTGCTGTGGCAGAGCATAAGGACCTTCCCACAGTGATAGCCCGCAACCTCAGCAAATGACTGCAATTTGCCCTGATAAAATTAGTAGCAGGGCGAGGGGAAGCACGCCAGCCTCTTCACAGCCCCGTGGTCAGGCCAGAACTCGGCCTCCGGGTGCATGTGGCTTTGTGGGTCCCTGTGGCACCAGTGCAGCTGCGCCCCAAGTTCCCCCCAAATGTTTAATACATGAAGCATGACTAGTCCCTGCCTAAGTGATGCTGCCTCGGCAAATGTCTGCCCGAAAGGACAGCCAGGTTTCCCTGTGAGGGGGAGGGCTCGGGTTTGACAGGGATGTTGTGGTTAACGTGCTCCCCGGGGAGGTGGCAGGGACCCCCGCTCAGCCCAGCCAGCTGTGGACCTTCACATGGGGCTTGGATTGCAGCCAGGTGGGGCAGAAAGCAAAGGGTGAGAAATGCATGGTGCAGAACCCATGTGAGACTTGGTGCGTGGCAGGATTGGACCTTCCCCTGGGTGTTTTACCCAGTGATTCCCATGTCCAGCCAGCAGTTCCAGCTGCAGCTCCTGCCATGCTGGAGGGGGGGCCGTGGTTTGCATGGTGGCGGGATCCCCTCCCCTTGCAGGCTGCTGGGAAGGTGGTGATGTGCTGGGGGGAGAATGCCAAGGGCAAGTCATTCCCCACAGCAAGCCAAGCCTCAGGATTTCTGGGCTGTTTTCCATGCGTCTCCATACACTGGAGTTGTTGGCCTGTAGCACAACAGTGCCGGCTGCTCCCCCAGCCTCGGCGCCTGGCTGCAGCCTGGAGCGCTTGACAGCCAAGAGCAATCTCCATCCCTGTCCCTCGCTGCGCGCCACCACTAAGCCCCCAAATATGCCGATAACAGCCACTTGTGCAAGACACCGCTTGCATTAGCCTGCCCGGAGATTAGGTAACCCCGTCCCAAGACCTTGGGGCAGGTGCTCCTGCAGAGCCCGTGCCCCACGGGCAGGAATCCCTGCTCCCCCAGGCACGCCAGCCCAGGGATGTGGCTTTGAACCCCCTCCCCTGAGCACCGTGTGCCCCAGGGGGGTCCCTGCCTCTGACTGCGAGCAGTGGGGCTGAGCTCGCTCCCCGCGCTGCTCTCTGGTGCTTGACCTCAGAAGTATCTTGTGGCAGGGAGTCTCCCCCATTACGCCTGTGTATCGGATTTAAATGGGAATCTCAAGTGTTACCGAGTGTCTCCTTTTGTGCAGCAAGAGGTATGAAGTAAGTGCTGCTGCCGGAGCCAGTTGAGAATGTTTTAAAGAAATGCTGTTAACTAGAAACTATCAATAAGCTGCAATCAATGCAGGGGAAAGGGGTTGATTTTGATTAATTTCTCTGCTTGAAAATATGCCCCCACTGTTGCAACTCTGTCAAATCTCATTTTTTCCAATCCCAAATGATTCCCCCCCCCCCCCCCCGTGAAATATAAGCTAATGAAATGCACTTAAAAACATTCTGTATGTTCAAAGTGAAAACAGAATATTTCAGAAGTGTCTGAAGCAGGATGGAAGAACTGACTGAAGCTGATCCAATTCAAGATTTTCTGTTGGGAATGAGCCTTGAAGTGTCTTTTTTTTTTTTTTCCCCTNCCTCGACTGCTCTTCTGTGTTGTCAGCTGACCTGGGCGCTGGGGTGGGTGTTCGCTGTCCCCTGTTCTGCTCTGGAGGTGCCGGGCTGTGCAGGGGGGACGCAGCCACAGATCCATGGGAGGCAGTGGGGCGAGGACAGGGACCAGTGTGTCAGACTCGTGTGGGGTCAGTGCCAAAACGTGGCACTTGGGGCCACCTCTGCAGCCCTGGGGTCAATGCAGGTGCCTGGGGACAATGGAGGAGTTGGGGGTGGGAGGCAGGGGGACGCGGGGGTCCCATGGGGCAGCCGGCATGTTCAGGCGGTGCCGGTGCCGGTGCAAACCCTGGTCCCTGCTGGTGCAGGTGAGCCAGCCCAGCCGAGCAGCGCAGGGCCAGGCCTCGCAGGGGATTTGCCTGGATCTGCTGTTGGGTACGTGCTGCTGACACATGTGTTACCAGCAGAGGTGCCCTGTTGGCGGATGTTTTGAAGGCAAGAACCTGGATAAAAGATGATTGTAAGGACAGCCCAGACTTGACGTTGTTTATTAACAGACTCATTTTATTGCAACATCTCGGGCCCTTTCCAGGATGCTATAGTACAGCAGAAAGCTCCATGGAACAGGCTCCAGAGAAAACAGCAGTACCTGCCCTCCCTCTGGCACTGGAAAAGCCGGCGCCCTGGCCCTGGAGAAGCAGAGCTGCTTGGCCACTCCTCTGCAGCGAGATGTGGCACGCAGCACCCACAGGCAGGGCTGACCCGGCTGTTCCTGGTGTCACCGCCATGCCACAGCGCAACAGCAGGACTGACACGGCGTGGCAAAGCTCCTTTCCAAAACTTCAGATTTGTGGTGAGCTGAAGCAAAGCCCCCTGTACCCTGGTGCAGAGTTTGTGTCCCCCCCAGCACCCCATCATGCAGTGACGGCCCTGCTGGGAAGCCGGGTGCTGGGGTGCTGACCCCAGCCGGGCTGTGGTGCGTGCATGGACTCCGGTCCCCAGACCAGGTGGGAGACACCTGCTTCAATATACACTTCAGCAGGTCAAAATAAAGCAAATTTGGGGCTTTCCAGGCCTTTCCTGCCGCCTCTTCCTGAATGCATATATCCGCCAGGTCAGAAGGAAGGCACGGGAACCCAGCGCTGTCCCGGGCTGTGCTGAAAGCACAGGTCAAAATGAGCTAATTCCTGTGGGGAAGGGATGGATCTGACCTGTGAGGACCCTCCCATCACCACTAGTCTAGATAAACATCCCAATAAACATGGGTTGATGCAATTAGCACATGGAGGGGGATACCAGCCTGTCTCTCTCCTGCCTGGGGAGGGGGAGCGGCCAGGGAGGGTGGTGGGGTGTGGGGAGAGCCAGGGGCCTTGGGGACCTCCAGATCACCCTCCCTGCCGGCCTGTTAATATCCAAAGTGGCTGTGATAAGAAGCAGTTGCTGGGGCCGCAGGTGGGAAGGTGTCAAGTCGTACGCACGGAGCTATAAACAGTGCGTGCCCATAAACCAGATCAAAGCAGAAAGAGTTTATTTTCAGAAGGTCTGCTTCCTCTGCAGAGCCTGAGACAAAGAGCTTTTGGGGGAAGAGGGGAAGGAGAGGGAGGAAAAAAGCGGGAGAGCTAGAGGAGGGGAAAGGATGCTGTGGCTGGATCTAGCAGGTCCAGGGTGTGCGAGCAGCTGGTGCCAAGTCGGGTAGTGGCAGCTCCCCGAGTCCTCCCACAGCATCCCCAGTGCGGCTGTGCCCCGAGCGGGATGTAGGGTCCCGGCTCCCCCCGGGGCAGCGGGAGCGGGGCTCCTGCAGGCAGCTGGGACAGGGCTGCTCCCTGCCTGCCTGGAGCACCTGAGCATGAGCCTCTAAGTCACAAGCCCTTGAGCAAACTATTGTGCAACCCTTGTTGGTTTGCAGAGTCTGTCCCCACCCTCCAGCCCTCAAATCACAGGGCTCAGCTACCGGAGCGCTGTGGGGGGGAAGCGGGCACCCACGGCTCCCACCTGCCCCTCTGCCGGGGAGCTCGTGGTCGCCGCAGGCAGGAGGAGGAGGAGGAGGAGGAAATCCAAGAGGGGGGAAGGCAGCCGCAGCAGGTTTGTCAGCAATCAGAGCTCAAGAGGTCAGGGAGCAGATGTCGGGGTTGTAATGAGTGCGTGTTAGCTCAGAGACGCCTGTATCCTGTACTGCCTGGGCTCCCCTCGCCCCCTTACTTAGAGAGAAAATTCCCACTCCTTTCCCACCGCCTGGCTGTGAAATGAGCCAGATGAAGCTGTTTGGATCTCAAGCTTGTTCAATTTTAATTCTAGTCAAAGATAGCTCTCTGAATCTACCCATGCACTACCAGAAACGGGTGCTACAGCTGCAGGCTCCCACTGTAGCTTATTCTTGGGGAGAAGGAGCAGCATCGCCACAGTGCATTTTCCCCTCCTTCCTTGTATTGACACTGGTGGGCTCAGAGGGTCAAATCCTGACCACCGTTCTCCAAGGAGAGAGCAAGAGCTTCTGGATGTGCCCCAACCCCACCAGTGCATCCTTTCCAGCGATGCCTTGGTTGCAGAGGGCACCAGACCCCTGCAGCCCCTCATGCTCTTGCACTCCGACCCTCTCCCAGCAGGCAGGGGTACATCTGCAGGGGAACAGCCCACACCAGGAAATAGGTAACATCTGGCCTCAAATCACTGGCACCCACTCCCATGCGCACAGTTCGCCGCTGACCAGCCCCGGTGTGCTGCCACCGCGTCCACCTGCTCATGCTGTGCGCTGGGCACCGGCTGTGCCTGCAGTGCTGCGGGGGGATGCGGCCCTCGGTGCTTTTTCTCAACCAGCCTCGCAAAGGGGAGGCACAGCTCTTCAGAAACTTCGTGCTGGGAGTGTAACAGCTTTTGCTCTGTCCCAGCAGCACAGGGTACGATGTGCTGGTCCCGCAGCCCCCCCTGGCTCTCCTGGGGTGGGGCGTGCCGGCCCCTACCCTGTGGGGTTCCCATGGGCCTCAGGTTTGAGCCACAGCAATTAAATGCCTAGATTTTTCCAGGATCACTTTTCCTGCAGCCCCCAGCAGCTTTCTGAGCCTGCTTTCTCAGTGAAGTAAGAGTAATGTGCTCACTTTCCCTGGGAAGGCGGCAGCACCAGTCCCACACCACCGTGGCAGCACCTGCCGCTGCGCCGGCCGTTACCTTCCCATTCATAACCACCGCAAGGGAAACACATTGCATGGCCTTCAAGGGAAATTTCACTCTGGTTTGCACAAATATTTATCCCACCTGTTTCCTGCCTGGGCCGGCTCCGGGCCCGGAGGACGCGGTGGGTCACAGGCAGCAGGGCAGAGGAAGCAGTGGGGAACCGGCTGCTTCTCACACAAAGACCTTTGGTCTGCAGGGCTGTGCAGTTTGCAGCAGCCCCTCTTTCTCTCTGACGTTTTCATGAGCGGCCGGCTGCGGATTTAATATCTGGTGTGGCGTCCCAGTGTTTGTAGGGGAAGGGCAGGGTGTGGGCAAGGGCATGGGGGGCTGCGTCCCTCAGCTGGAGAAGTAAAAGCCATTTACAACTTGTCTTTAGTTTGCTTTCACCCACACTGGAGCATCTCTGGAGGGAAGTGAAATGGCTAGGAAACTAGCACGTGTTCCTACCTGGGCATTTCTGATGGCTGTCACCAGCCTGGTTTTTAAATGTCTCCATTTCTTCACCCCTAAGGGGCCCTTCTCTGAGCTGGTCCCACAGCAGCTCAGGCTGGATCCTCTTCCCCATCACGCTCCCTGGCTACCCCATGGATTGCTGGCATTGCCACCTGGAACACCTGCAGCTGGTGACCACCAGCTCTTGCTTTTGGATGGGATGGAAGGAGAAGCAATTCCCTGGCACCGAGCTGCACGGGATGGTGTGGACGCTGGGAGCCCGCCGGTGCGTGGCCAGGCACAGCTGCGGCGCCGCATCCACTGTCAGCCGCGGGGCACCGCCCTGCTCAGGAAATCCCTGGCCCACGGGGCCGGGGCGCCGGGAAGGACGGCCATGCTATTCTTACCCTCGCCTCCCTCCCGGCTGGCTGCGGGAGGCAGGATACGGGCTGGGTGTCTCCGACTCGGTGCACCACGCTACCCGCGGCAGCGAAGGCATGAAGAGCTCGGCCTTGGGGTGTCCTCCTGATCCCACCCCTAAAATTACCCCTAACCATCCCGCAGGCGGCCGCTCTCAGCGCAGGCAGCACAGGCACAGCCCCAGCTCCCTCCGGGGGGCTGCTGCAGCACCCCCCGACCTCCCAGCCTTCCCCTGTCATTGCTGTGTTTCTCCTCTCTTCCCAGTCAGCCCGTGATTCATGCACACAGCTCATCAGGGCCTCCCTGGAAAGCCCCCGAGGAGGCGCAGCTCACGGACACATCTGTGCGGGCGGCACAATCGCCAGCAGCAGGCCGGGCCAGCCCGCACCTGCACTGGGGGCTGCTGGCCGCATTGTTCTGCCTTCCTGCGCCCGTCCCATTGCGCAGCTTCCACCCGCCAAGAAAAGAAGCGTTTGCAAAGCGGCCATGCCAGCTGGAGGCACTGCGCCGGGCAAAACGTTGGCAGGAAGGGTTTGACTCACACTGGAGTTAATGAAAACAAAACTCTGCAAATAAATTGCATTTGCACTGTTTCCTCACCGGAATGGGCTCCCGTTTCCTACGCAGGGTGTCTTCTGCTGCATGTGCACCGGTGCTCCTCATGGTATTTCACCTACGGGCACTGATCCTGCTGCCATTGAACAGCCTCCCCTTCGGATTGCCATCAACGGCAGCAGTGCTGTGCTAACCAAAACCCTTTCCAAGTTTATCCTTAGCTGAAGATAAGCAGAGTCAGCAGCGGTGGAGTCTCTGTGCTCGGGCGCCGTGAGCAGCCCCGAGACCCACGGGTTTCATCACAAACCTGAACCCCAGCCCGGCTGGAACGTCTGGCAACCTCCAGCCATGCTCAGCAGAAAACTGGATCCCATTATGGACTCACCTGGGCTGAGTTTCGAGTGAGCAGGGGCTGTTCCTTTAGCAAGCATTTTGTTTTGTAGTTGGAGGGGAGCACATAGGTTTTGCAGCATGGTTCCCCTCCCTGCACCACACCGTCCTCCACAGCTGGGGCTGAGCTTTGCTCCCCAGTGTTTGAGTCCAGGATCTCCCCCTTGCCCATGCTGGGCTCTGCCAGCCAAGCCAGGCTCTCTGTCCTTCTGGCAATCCTGTATTTCATTCCTACCGCTAACTCAGGAGCAGGTAGGGGCTGGGGGATGCAGAGCAGCCCCGCAAGCTGCCCAGGTGCCTGCAGCAGGGCCAGCAGCTCCACACCCTGAGTAGGATGCTGCTTTTCCCCAGGAACGCATCATGGTGTGGATGGAGAACAGAAACCAGGATTCGATGTCAGCTTTTCCCATCCTTTGCCCCAATTTCCCAGATAACTTCCTTACCACTTGAGAAAGGCTAAATGTTAGTTACCGGGACTCAGAAGCCAAAAAACACTGCTGTGGGATGTGAGGGCTAGCCTGACCCACATGGTGGGTTGTTCTGCACCGAGACTCACTCCAGATCCCTTTTCTTTTACCCATGTGAGAAATCAAATGACTCAGTGTGTGGTTGCTGCCCCGCTGCAGGTGAGCTGCTGTGCAGCAAAGTCATTCCTCCCCTCCCAAGCACCTGCAAAGAATGCCCTTGGCCAGGGCACCTCCAAACCTCTTCCTTGGATGCCCTGGGCTCCCGCAGCCCTCAGCTGTCGTGGGGAGCAGCAGCCCATCAGCCGGGAGAGCCCCAAGCGTTTGCTGCTGAGGCAGCACATTCCCGGAGGGAGGAAAGGTCGTGGTGCTGGGGCTGCCCCGGCTTCCTCTCCCCCCCTCCCAGGGACGCTGTCGGCTGCCGCGGTTTCCTCCAGTTCCTGCCCAGCCTTTGCAAGGTGCAAACCAAAACTTTGCATCAGTGGTGGTCCAGCTCACCGGCGGCCCTCGCCTGAGAGTTTCACACCCACCCACACCGAAGTGGCATCTATTTATTTAGCTCGTGGGTCTCTTGGTTTTATTTGCTTGGCAGAAACCCGGTGCTGGGTTGGGTGCAGCTGGACAGGGCGAGCAGGGCCAGCTGCTTGCTGGGCCGGAGGCGGATGGCTTCCTGGCTTCCCCAGTGACACACAGCCAGTGGTGACAGAGACAAGTCACTTCCCTTCTCCTTCCTGTTCTGTCCTTAACAAAGCACCACAACCATTCATTTGCCTTTGGCCCCCAGGGTGGGGGAAACGGGGCTGGGGCTGGTCAGCAATGGGGACGGTGGAGGCGACGGTGGAGGGGACGAGGTCTCCATGTGGCACCGCAGGGATGCACCCTCCTTCTCATTCCTGGACTGCAATTTATATAAAATCGAGTTTTGTACTATCTATCTGAATGACTGTGTCCATGTAATATATTGCATTCACAATGTATTTAGCACACCATTTAATAGAAAATTTGAAGCAAAAGTATCTAGCACAGTGCTTAATATAAAAATTGAAGCAATATTAACCAAGACATGGGGAAATGAAACTTTGAAACTTATTTAAAAAATCAGGCACAGACATCATCGTACCAAAAATCCCCATCAGCATGAGTCATTTCAACTCTCTCCCAGGGAAAAAGCACCAAAATGCTCATGTCCTGGTGAAGAGTTTCGCTTCTGACTGCCCAGGCCAGGTAGGTCCCAGCACCCCAGAAATGCCCCCCAAAGCCGGGTGATGCTCACTTAGTACCAAGGGAGAATAAACACAGGTCAGTCCCACTGCCATGGCCGAGGTGCTTATTGTCCATGGCCAGTAATTGAATCAGCCACAGGTATATTTTCTGTGTTGAAAACTTCCCTGAAGCACAATTTACTTCCATAATCTATTTGTGTAACGGGTTTTAATCATAATTTTATAAGAAGAGGTTATAGTCTAGTAGGGGGTTGATAATCCCTTGCAGTACCTGCACTCTGCAGAGGGAGCTGGCAGCCGCAGGTGAGTGCGTGCTGGGGCTGCCGAGAGAGCCCCACGCTGCTGCTGGGGATGGCCGGAGGGTTTATCTGCAGCACTACCTGCTGTTATCGTCTGTCCTTTCACGTGGGTTTATCAGCCAGCGGCCCTTCCTTTTACAAACTGTGGGGGGATTAATTTAATAATCTCGACAAGCGGAGGGGGCTGATGACGGAAGGGCTGGCGTGCTCCCGCGGCACACGTCTCCCAGTGCAGACAAGCGATGGCAGCCGGGAGGCTCTGGGGTGGGGGCTGGACCCCCCCGGAACGGACCCATGGCAGAGGGTCCCATCCCCTTTCCAGGGCAGGGGAAACTGAGGCACACATAGCCACGCACCCCAGGCAAGCCCGCACCAGAAACCGGTCTTGGACCACTTGGCCCCCCTGCCCAGAGCTTCAGCTCCAGCTTCCCGGAGGGGAGAAGAGGACTTATCTGAACTTCTTCAACACTCAGAATATGTTTGCTTTGGCTCTGGGTTAATATGTATCGGTTTACTCATCTGATAGCGAGAGATCAATGAGCAGAGCTGGCCCCGGACAAAAGATGTGACAGGTCTGTTTTCTGCCCGTTTCAAAGCCTTCGGCCTCGGCAGCAGTGGAGGGATCCCCCTCGTTATCACCAGCCCATTGAAGTATCTGAAATTCAGGCTGAAAATTTTTGCACACTCTGCCATCAAAAATCCTGCCCACGTTGGGAGGGGCGCGTGGGAGCGCTGCCTTTCCTGGCATCCCTGCCCAGGGACGTCGGCGCAGGACGAGCATCACTGCGGGGCGGGTTAGGGGAGGAGGGAAGGGAGCTGCCACCGTCACAGCCAGGTCCGAGCTGGACCTGGAGGGAAGGAGAAGTGTGGTGCCGGGGAGCCTTGCCCGAAGCATGCTGCCCAGCTGTGCCCGGTGGCGGTGGTGCCAAGTTCAAGCTCCTGGCTGTCCCTGGCCAGGCTGTCTGCAGCCCAGCTGGCCCCTCCTGCTCCCGTCCCTGTCCCCATCATCCTCCCCTGACAACACAGGGAACAATAGCAGCGGCAGCAAGCTCAGGGCCAGAGCTTAGCATGGCCCATCAGGTAAACCAGAGGAGGGACGAAGACAAACACAGCAAAAAGGGCTCCTCCAGTCCCAAGGCCAGGGCCCCTTTCAGGGATTAAGTTCCCTTGTGCCAGGGGTGAAGCAAGCGCTTACCAAAGCTGTCGCTATAAATCCCAGCAGCCCCATTTGCAAGAAGGGTTTGGGTCCACCCTCTGTGTCCCGTGGGGCTGTGGACAGGCCCTCTCCCTGCCCTTGCTCCCCGTCTGTACGGGGCTGCCAGCAGCACCAGCCGCACTCTGCCCCAGCCGGACCCGTGGGGGAGGATGAGAGCTGGCTTTGCCCCTGCGACGGGGCCAGCGCTTCACCTGCTCCTGTGGGAGCTGGAGGGAACCCAGGGAGTGGGACCCTGCATGGAAGGACCTGCTGTCCCCGCCAGCTGCTGGCCACGGCTGCACTCACCACCCCTGCCCACCCAGCTGCTCGCCCGCCCACCAGTGGCTCACACGCCGAGGGGCCGAGCACCCCTTTTCCCCACACACTGGTGAGCCAGCACCGACCGGGCTCAGGGCTGCACCACGCAGCATCACCTCCAGCCCACTCTTCAGCCTCCACCCGCTCTTTAGCCCCCACCAAGACACAGTCTGGCTTTTCTTTCTCCCCCTGCTTTCTCTTGGCAGATAGTTTGCCTACGTCTTGTAAACTAAAAGCAGGTTGATTTGAATTTTCCATGGATGGCTCAGAGTCACGGATAATTCATTATTCACACCTCTCTAATTAAACCGCTGCCCAGCAGGCGAGGCAAGGCTGAAACCAGCCAAATGTCCCCTGGCCGGTGTGGGTCAGGAAGGTCCAATGTGGCTTGAATTTTGTCCGAGGTGTCGCTTACCCTTTGCTACACGGAGGACACAGATCTGCTTTGATAAGCAACGTCCTGGAGGTGGGAGGTTTGAGAGGAGTGCAGAGGGGAGGGCAGCCCTTTGGGGAGGGTTTTTCCAAACCTGGGGCCCAACCCAAAGCCCCTCCAGAGCCTTTCTGCTCCCGGGGAAGGGCTGGATGTGGCTCCGGTCCCACAGCAGCGACTTGGAGCAGTGCAGCGCATTCATCTAACTATACGCCCACAGAAGGAGCTCACTGGAGCTCGCAGCCAGCTTGTCGGGGTTCGCACTCGCTGCCTTTGGCACTGAGGCTTGCTTTCTAATTCCCGCTGAAATCAGACTCACTGATACTATTTCACTTTTTAATTCCAACTAGCTATAAAAATAGAGGACCACTGCAGACGGAGGGATTGATGCCTATGGCTGCTGGAGCCAGGGCAGGGAGGGACGGGTGGGCTGCCCCAGCCTGGGGGTGGGTGCCCATCACCCAGACTGGGATGCAGGCTCCCGACCAAGCTGGCCCGGCAGTGCTGAGCGAGGCAGCTTGGAGCAGGGAAAGGGGCCGTAGGACGAGCCGGATTGGCACATTTTGCTGCAGCAGCCCTCCCGCTCCCCAGAGCATCCCCCCGAGCCGCCTGCCCATGGGGGGCTCCGGGCAGGGCGGGCAGGGTGCCGGGAGGAGGGTGTGCGTTCCCAGCGCCGCTGATGAGAACTCCAAATGCGGTCGGTGGGCTGCTCTCCGCAGGCAGCTCTCCGCCGCGAAGGCAGCCAGGGCCATTTTAATCATTTCCAGATTTGTGTGGGAGGTCAGGGCCCTGGGGTGCTGCTCCATGTCAGTTTTATAAACACGGCAGTTTTTCCAGATGGTCTCTGGCTCCAGCCTGGCTAGCAGGTTGATTGGGCCAGACCAAAATAACAACAGGTGAACAGGCCATGACTGCCTGACGCTATCTCCTTTTTCCATCTATTCCCCAATTGATTTTTTTTTTTTCTTTGCAGAAAACAATTAAGTTTTGCTGGGGCAGGGGCGAGTGCAGTCTCCAGGCTGCGAGCTGAGGCCCCACACCTTCGCCACATATGTGAGAGCGGCATCTGCCTCGGCACGCCAAGCCAGGCCAGGGCCAGGGCCAGGCTGGTCCCCTGCTTGCTGCCTGCAGGCAGCTCTGTAGCCCGAGGATTTTCCTCCATCCTCTGGGGAGGCGGCTGAGTCAGCAGATCAACTGCACATCAGCAGCCTTTTTCATCCCTCCCCCGTTTATTCTTCTGAGTTTTACAGCAAGATGCATTTTTTTTATCTTTCTCATTAAAACTCCCAAGGAAATCTAGAGCCAAACTGGCAGGGCGGCAGCATGCTGCCTGCACCCCACATTTCCAGGGTCAAGAGGGAGCCCAGCATCCCAGGGTGCTCCATGGGTGGCCAGGGTCCAGCCGGGGCTGCTGCATCTGGTGCTTTCCCGAGACGGAGCCAGTCCACCAGGACCACTCAGATCTGGGCCAGCTCCATCCCCCCCAGCCACGGAATGTGGCAGTGCTCCCGCATGGATGCTCAGCATCCCGGGGCTAAAAAGCCAAACAGCACAGATCCCAGCTTTGCCTTTGGACAAGGGCACAGCCGTGGCTCCGACGCACCATAAACCCCCGTGAGCGAGCGGAGCACCGGTGGGAGCACGGCTCGGCAGCGCTGGTGTTGGTGCAGTGTCTTCGGCTCGCCATGGCCGCAGCCGCCTGACCGCAGGCAGCACTTGCTGCGGCCCAGGCAGAGCTCACAGCACGGAGACGTCTCCAAGCAGAAACGCAGAGGGATGGAAAAACTACAGTTGTGTACTGGAGACGAACTGAATTGCTCTCCACATAGAGGGCCCTTTCATATTTCCCACTCGCCTTGGAGTTAACGTCTCTCCACGGGCCAAATCTTCCCATACAGGAGATGAAGTTTCGGCCAGAGATTATAAACTGATCGTAGGTGTAAATAAAAAAATTGCATATGTAGCACTGCTGCAAGCCAAGCCCAGCACATGTCCCTCCCTGCATCTGCTCGTGCTCACTGAGAGCAACTTGCCCCTCGCACGCCGGTGTCCGGCGTCCATGCACGTGCTGAGGACAAAGAGAACAAGGCAGAGAAAGAGGGAGGTTTGTGAGGACCCTGCTCAGAGGGAGGTTTCCAAGGACCAAGGGGAGGTGGCCCACCATCCCCTCTGTCCCCTCGGTGCAGCCCCTTCCTTCCACCTCCAACACCCAAAATCCTCGTCAGCATCCCCTCCTCGCTCTGCAGCGGCAATCTGGCATCGCGCATCTTTATTTCCTAAACTAGGGCCAAAGCTCGATTAGCCCAGACCCGTCACTGTTCGCAGAGCTAACACTGACACCTTTCTTCAGCCTGCCCTGATTTCTTCCACAGGAAACAGCCCACTCTTGCTCCCGCACACCGACTCTCAGAGAATTGCACGTCCCCCGCTGCTAATTACACAATCCCAAAGTAAATCTGTACAGATTGCTCACCGTGTTGCAATTTAGCATTTAAGTCCAATTTATTTTGTGGCCATTAATGGAGAAGAGGCTTCCTCATGTGACCAGCACAAAGCACCCGCAGGTGAAGGGCCCCAGCACCAAACCCAGCCGGGCAGCAAAGGCACATCTGCCGGGGGACGCGGCTCGTGCACGTGCCGGATTTTTGGCCAGTGGGGCCGTCACAACAGTGCTCGGAGTGGGGGGTCCTCGTGCAGAAACCAGCAGCCGGGTTCATTAGCGTGCGTGGCAACGGATGTGCACCCAGAAGCGGTGGGTGCACCCAGACGGTCCCAGCCCCCCCCCCCACCTCGTCCACTCCGGTAAGAAAGTGGGGGGTTAGAAATGCCTAACCCTGTTTCCACCACCTCCTAAAATAGAAGTCGTGAGCGCGGGGCGGTGGGTCTGGACAGTTTTACTCCGCAGGCAGGTAGGCAGCAAATCTGGAAACCCTCTGCAGTGTGGGAACCGGCGGCAGCAGCGTGGGGGCTCGCTTCCCCCAGCCCTTTGTTTAGGAATCCCATTTCTGCCATGTCTAAATATGCCCTAATCCTACAAACACTTCCCCTCCAGGAGAAGGAACAGGCCTTTTGCTGATTTTTCTCTGCAGCCCTTTGCACACACCTGAAACCTCGGGATAATAAGGAATGACTTGGCTCTGGTACAGCGCCTTTTCCCCTTGAATCTTATCACCCTTTCCCATAGCTTGAAAGTGTTATCGGCCCTGTTCGCAGGTGGAATAACTGGAGTTACAGTGCAGCAACGAAGGAAATCTGGTTTCAGTGCTTCTTTCTGAAGCTGATCCAGTGCAAACGCATTCTGCCCCAGCATATATATTCAAAATGTTTTGACAGGTTCATTTTGTCCGGCTGGCTTTTTGCCAGCTGACATCCCACCTGTCTGTGCCATGCTGGCTGCACACCAGACCAGCTCTCGCCTGGCCTCCACCGCCCGCAGAAGGCGACAAAACCCCCCGCAACAGCAGTGGGACCAGCCGAATACCGATCTCTGCAGCCCAAGAAAGCATGAGCTATAGCGTATGTGTATGCTTGGCCCATGCCTCTGCAGTGTACAAGGTGTTTGCCGCAGATTTCAAGAGCCCATAACAGTTTTTCCTCCTATTGGCACTAACAACTTTCTGGATCCTAACACCCAGAAAGTGCTCTGGCAAATGCTGTATTTTCAGGCATAAGGGAATTGTTCGTATAAAATCATTGAGTTTCTTTGGAGGATTTGGGCATTCAATAAATCAAGTAACCAGGCAGCCTACAGCCAACACTACAGGAGTTATCATCGGAAGCGACACATTGTGGATCTTTCTCCAGAACAGTGTTGGGTGGAAAATTGCATCACTTGGGAAAAAGAAATGGGGGGGAAGAAAATTTTGAATTGGGACATTGGATAGAAAAGGACCCCACGGCCATGCCAAGCCAGGAGCAGCTCGGGCATCTTCAGCCGCAGCAGTTTCGCTGCCCAGCAGTGCTGCTCCCACAGTCTGGCATGGGGATGGGAACTGAGGGGCACCAAGCGCAGCAGCACTGCTGTGTCCTGACCCACGCGGTTAATTTTTATGCCTTCAGGAGCACTCACGCCTGTGCCCCGTGCTTTCAGGGACAGGTTATGCTCCAGAAGAGCAACATCTTTAAGTTGGTAGTTTCTGGACAGTATCTTGCCCTGGCATCCACTTTTTATTATTGTCTACAAAGGCAGTATGTTTCTAAAATTAATGCAGTAAAACTGCACACATACGTACTCGGGGATGGAAATGGGCTTAAACACCAGCAGACACATTTGGAAGTGCCAGGATGGAAAAATGTCTCCGAGTGCCACGTGACCGTCTTGCTGCAGGAGCGCTGGGAGTGCTCCTGCACCCTCGGCCAAGTCAGGAGGGCATATTATTTCAGCTGCTGAAGAGAACATGTTTATATACATGCACATGCATTAATGCTCATACACACATGTGTATAATGTGCATGTTACTTGCCCAATTGCATTAACAATGCATGCACATGCCCACGCTTTTGCATGCACCCCAACACAAAGAGCTCTGCGTTTGCGTATATAAACGCATGCAAATGTATAGATGCATATGTGTGCATCTCCCGCGCTCGTTCAGCGCTGAGGGAAGGAAACAAAGGCTGGGATCCCTGCGGATGAAAGGGAAGGCAGAGGAAGGGCAGGAGCAGCCCACACACCGAGCTGCCCGTGGACTGCCCCACCGCCCCGCGTTCCCAGGCTGCTTCCAGAGGCGCGGGCGAGCGTCCCTTATTGCTTGCACCTGGCTGCTATTAAGTATTCAATCAAAAAGGGATCACAAGCCAGATATAACTAATTCGAAGGAACTTTTTTACACAACAAGCCCCTTTCAGTTTGCTTGTTTGGTTTTATATGTAAAGCTAACTCCGGCGGGTTTGAAAATGAGCAGGGCTCTTGGCTGCTGCAGATAGCAGGGGGGACACGCCACGTTCCCAGCAGACGGAGGTGGGAGTTCTCCTTTGGTGTTTTAAAAATAGCACTACAAAGAGAGGCAGGCTGGGATCCTGGCGGTGTTCGGAGGGGCGTGACGTGGCAGGGCCGTGCCCCAGGCCGGCACTGGGGACTGGCCAGTCCCTGCAGAGCCGGAGGGTGTCCCCCAGAGCTGGTCTTCAGGTCCTCTGTGCTGGTCTTCCACCCCAGTGAGGATCTGGGGCTGCCTGGGTCTCCCCAGGATGCTGAAGAAGAGACGTGCCATTGCACAAGGTGGTGCCCTCGGCAAGGCTTGCCTGTGACCTGCTCTTGGACCCTTCCCAAAACTGCATCCACATAGGGCAGACCATGACGTGGGTCTCAGCACCGGGCGCTCGCGGTGGAAGCTCTCCCAGCCCTGGGAAAGCAGCTGACATGCAGGTCCCATAGCACATGGCTGGCTCAAGGTACATGGGCATCGCAGGAGACTGCCAAATGCTCCCCATGCTGAGCCATCACAAAGCAGGAGGGATCTCCCAGGACATCTGGGGACGAGGCTCTGACCCCCCAGCAGCCCTGCGCCAGCCCTGGGTCCCCAGCAAACAGCGGGCAGGTGGCAGAACTGGCCTCAAACGTTTCCCACCCGATGGCTTTGACCATATTTCAACAAGGAGCACAAAATGTCATCAATCATTTGCAACACTTCCTTCCTCTATGGCTAAAGAGTCCCATCTTCTTTTTCTTTTATTAACTATGAAAAATCCACATTAAAACATTCCTTTTCTTCCACCTTCACAGAAGCCCAGCAGCAAACGCCGCTGGCTCCTCCACAGCCTCTTCTAAATCCCCGTCCTAAGGGCAGCTACTTTTCTGAAATGCAAAAAATGAAGAGAATGACAATAATAATCACACGTGTCCTGTAGCTGCTGCCTGCGAAGCCTCCAGAGGTGCAAGTGCCTTAACCCTTGCATGCCCATGTGGGGAGCGACGTCCCTGCACCAGCCCACCTCCAGCTCTGCTCAGCACTAGGTACATGTCATGACTGGTCTGTCCTGATCACCTACCCCAAGATCAGAGTATGGTCACACTGCTCTGGAAGTGGCAGAGCCATTCCCTCAATTTCATACCATCTACATGCAGTAAATCACCAGTTTCCTTCTCATTTCCCCCCTCCCAGAAGAGACCAGCACAAGAAACTCACCCAGTGTGTGGGTGTCCGGGGATTTACGCAAGCAGCGGGCAGAAACCAAAGGCTTCCCGCAGCTCAGAGGCTTCCCGTCCCACCAGCCCCCAGGAATGCTGTCCAACACGCGCTTATAGGGACCATACGCAAGGCATTCCTGAAGGCGCCCCTCCGCACATGGGCACGCTCGGATGTCGGCTGGGACATGCTGGCTTTTAGGGGAAGGCTCCAAGGAGGTTTTAATTTAATGCTGGCACTTACCCTGGGAAGAATTTCCCAAGTAGGTGGAAATTCATGATCTCCATCAACATGGGGAGAAAGGAGGAGCGGGGAAGGTATTGCCCTTCCACACTAATGTTCCTCCTTTTGGGGACGGTTTTGGGTATTTATTCCCCAGACACTGATATTCCTCTTTCCCAGGAATTCTAGCTGTTTTAAAAATTTGGCCAGTGTTTGCATGTTATTTACACTGGCTTTTGGGTTCCCATGCTGCCCGGCTTGTGTTGGTTAGGGGACCCGAAGGACCGCAGGGGCTTTTCAGGCTCAGCTCAGACTTGGGCTCAGCTCCGGGGCAGGAGGGAGCTCTCTGGCCAGCCGGTTTGTTTTCACTCAGGATTGCACTCGCTGCTTGTCTCAGTGGCTCCTGACAGCTCATCCTCCCACGGCCGCCGCCTCCTCCGGGAGGGCACAGGCTGTGCCTTTGCTGGAGGCATCCCTGGGAAGCTCAGCATCACCGTGGCCAGCAGCTGAGGGACCCCCCAGCCCTACTGGCACCCCTCGCTCGGTGGCCCTGCAGGGGAACGGAGCTTCCCGGCTCCTCGGGATGATGCTGGCAGCATCCCTCTCGCTGGCCCCAGCCTCTGATGGAGGGAATTAAGGAGGGGATTTGGCTGGGAACAGCCCCCAGGTTGCTCTCACAGGGAAAGGGGGGAAGGCAGATGTAAAGCTTTGTCCTAGGAAGGACATTAAAGACGTTGCCCTGGAGAAGCACCACGGCTTTGGGTTAAGGCCAATGTGACTAAGCCTCCTCTTCCTCTCTCCTCACCCCTCTGTCTGCGATGTCAGGACTTTTTAAAAAGCACCTTTAGTTTTGCAATGCTTTTGCTCAGAGACCCATTACTCAGGCTGAGCTGGCCCCGTTTCCTTGCGGAGCACTGCATCCCATGCCTGATAAGATAAGCTCCCCAAAGAAAGGTTTTGGGACCCTGACTCACTGGGGAAACTTTTTCTGTGGGGCATTTGTACAGCCTCTAACACACTTAACTATTTGATGGGCTTATCACTGAAATTCAAATGTTCATCTATGTTCACTGGAGGACAGCCCCTTATCCAGGAGCAAGGTCATCCCAATCAGGTGGTAAGCATAGAGACTCGCCCTGTCTGCACGCCTCCTGCCTCTATACATATTCACAGCCCTTTCTCAGCCCTCTCCCCAAAACTCTCCTGGCCAGGCTTCCCGCAGGGACTCTCCCAGTACCACTGGTGCTGGAGCCCTGTTCAGCTTGGGCTCTGGACGGAGGGTTAAAGTCCCCCTGGCAGGAACCCTGTGCCTGCTGCCAGCTCGCAGCCCTCCCCAGGAAGCACCGAGGGTGTCCATGCCGCTCCAGGCTGTGATTCCCGATTTATGGGCAGGATCTGGCCCCAAGTTATCGCTCCTGCTGCTTCTGCCAGCCCACGTCTGGCTTTGCCACTGGGCAATAAATCCCCAAAGAGAAGCAGCTATAAGGTCTCGATCCAACTGATCATGGACCCCCCCAAGAGAAAGCAGCTCCAGATCCCAGATATTTGCTCTAATCGGCCCCCTGGAGAAGGCACCAGTGGTTTTCTTTTCCCGGTACAGTAAGCTCTCACCCCAAACGATGCCAGCCCGGGGAGCTCTGATTGCATCAGCAGGGTTGCAGATGCAGCTGATACTGGGTGGAGGTAGAAATCCTCTTTCACGGGCAATAAACCTACGACAGGTTTGGGAGCGGTTTTGGGGCGTGCTTGGCTCTCGGAGGGTCGATTTGCCAGGCACTGCTAAGACAGAAGAAGCATCAGGGGGTGCTTCCCACCAGCAGCCAAAACCAACACGCCGGGCTCCCCCCAGGGCCGGCCCCAAAGCACCCCATCCCCAGGGCGGGCCATCTCTGCACCGGCAGCAGCCCTACTGGGGTGATGAGTGTGTAAGGGCTCTGCGTGCCTGGCTGCACCTCTGTGGCAGCAGGACCCAGCAGGTTAACGGGCGGCTCTGGAAGCCCCCAACAACTGCAAATGATCAGCCCCAGGGGGATTTTTTTTCCTCCCCTCGGCTCTGGAGTCAATTGTCAGCCCCACTTTTAAAGACACCCTTGTTGGCAGCCCGGCTATGCTTTTCTGCTTCGGAGGAATTCCTCTAAAACAATAATAGTGACATTGTTCCTCACTTTGCTGGCGGTTTTATAGGGCTCACGTTGGAGAAAGGTGACCATGGCTGCCTTTTGGCCACATGTGTTTACACAAGGAAATGCATGTGGGTTTTGGGGTGGCGCCTGGAGTCAGCAGCCGCTCTCTGTACTCCTGACCCTTACAGAGCTGCTTTCTTGCTTCTGGGTACGTTTACTGCACTCCAGATGTGAGCTGGCTCCAGCAAGGCTGCGGAGCGCCAGGGATCTGGCATCCCCAGACTCATCAGTCCGTGGGGTAGAATGCCATGGTGGTTGTTTTAAAAGCTGTAATGCGTCTTGGTAACACATCATGATTTATTCAGCCCTTGTTTGACAGGGCGCCTTTATCAAAAGCTGATGCGAAGCCCGGCTGCACCGCGCGCTTGGGCTCGGCGTGGCTGGCTGGCCGGCAAGAGGCGGCTGGGAGCCGGTCCTTCCCCAGGGATGGGCTTTCTGGAAATGTTTCGGTGCAGGGCTCCCGGAGAGGTGGTGGGTCCCTGCTTTGTTGTGCCCCCCGGGGGGCTGCATTTGGGGGCACCCATGCTGTGAGTGCACCTCCGCAGTGGGGTTGATTGAGCTGTTGTAGAGACGAGCCCTGAAGGGTGTTTTGGGGGGGGGGGGGCNGCACCAGGGTGCCATGGGGCGGCAGGACGATGGGTGGCTGGCAGGGTGACAGTCCCAAGTGCCACCATCTCACCAGGTGGAACCTGGGCTCGCTGCTGGCCTCGCTCCAGCACGCCAGAGTTGCTGAAAAGAGGAGAAAGAAGTGAAAACAGAGTTTGGGGAAAAGCAAGGCAAGACTGGAGCAGAGCATGGGTGGCAGGGGAGCCCCGGGGGAGGCAGAGCGGCGGCAGGGCTGGGGAGTCCCTGCCTGCCTGCGGCTCCCATTGCCCTGCTAGCTGCCCTTTTGCTAAAACTCATGCTTTGTTTCGTTTTTCTGCCCTTTAACCGAATAAACCACAAAACACGGTTAGAGGGGAAAAGGGGGGGGGGGACGGTTTACAACCTGAAAGCAGCTTGCTGCTGGCCCCGGCTGGCAGCGGAGAGGAGCCCAAGGAGAGCAAACCCTGCCATGGTGCCAGGGCCGCAGCCAGGAGACCGGCACGGAGGCTGGCAGGTACCTGGCAAGGTTTGGGGTGAGCAGCCCAGGATGGGGCGGCTGGCCCCAGCACGGCAGGGCTCTCCCCCCGCCCCGGTCCCCGGTGCAGCCCGAGCGTCCTCGCTCTGTGCCTCGGAGGTGCCGTTCTCATGGGCACGGGTGGACGCGGGACACTTTAGCCCCGGATTAGGAAAGAGCCTTTGGTTTAGAGATATTTATTTGCTTTTTATCTTAATGGGAAAAAAATGAAACAGCAGATAGAAAAGGAAGGAAAAAAACCCCAATCTGGGTCAGGATCTCACACTGGCTAGTTCACTTCACAGTTTAAGTAAATAGTTCTTATCCCAAAACCCTTCAGGGTCATATAAATGTGCCTCTTCGCATGGAAGAGACTATTTTGATAATAGCTGGGTGCCTGATGAATTTGCAACTTTCCCAAACTGTCGGTGTCTAGAATGTGACTCGGTTTTTCACAGTGAGATATAAAATCCTATCAATTAATCTAACTTTTATTGCACCTCTGGGGCATGAACGTGATGTTATTTAAACAAATGGTTCCCATTACCTTCAATTATTTTATAAATGCTTTTCAGTGATTTATAGGCTTCTATTAAATGGACAATATACTTCTGTGCTCCTCGAGGGGGTAAACAGTAATCTAAGGGCTCGGGCTTGCCGATCTTTTTTTCTTTTTCTCCTTCCTTTTCCACACGCATAAGAGGCTGCCGTTTAATTAACAGGGAGGTGGGGAAGAGCCCAGCCAGACGCCTTGCTGACGGCTGCCTTCACCAAAGCCCGGTCCCCCCGCGGCGAGGCGGCAGCTCCCTGCGCTGACACCCCATTTGCACCGTACCCTGAGGGTGCTGCCCCCCCCCGGTTACCCGGCTGGGCCCCCCCATCCGCCCTCCCAGGGAAGTCTCCCACCTTCCCCCCTCCCGCCCCGAAAACCCTCGCGCCGTGACAGGCCTAAGCAGGGGGATGGTTATTCTTGATTTCTTCCAGCGTCTTTGCCCACCAGCTGTGCTTGTGCTGACTCGAGCAGCGTGCGAAAGGGATGCAGCCGGCTCCGGCAGGGCTGGTCATCTGTCTGGGACTGCCGGGATTGTTCTGCAGTGCACGAGTGATACAGCTCTGCTTCTGCTCTGGAAGGGACAGGGGGATTAATATTTTGTTCTGCTTAGATATGACTGAAGGAATTTCTCCTGCCAGGGTTATCTCCCCAACCGACGGAGAAAGCTCCTGGCCAACCGCTCCATGGTGCCTCGTGCTTTGGGGACACACGACGCTGCCATCAGCAGCCACGACACCCCCATTGTTCCCCTCTGTGGGCAAGGGACCAGCAGTCCTGAGCCCCAACAAGGACACCCCCCACCCCGGCTGGCGCAGGGAAGGGAACACGGATCAGTTTTTGCAAACCCAGGCTCTTCTCCCAGCGTTTTCATTCTGGGCTGGATTTCTGGGGAGGCCAGGGAGGGTCAGAGCAGCAGGACGAGCCAGCGATGGGGACGGTGCAGAGACTGCTTATCTCGGCGGGGGTCATGCCGGGACGTGGTTTCTGGAGCAGTGACCCCGGCTGCCACCCCGGCACAGGACCCCATCCATCTCCCTGCCACGGCACTCCCCTGCTAACCCTCAGCGCTGCACGCTGACAGACAGGACGGCAATTAAGTCCTCGCTGAACTAATTCACTTGAGCCTGTCTACATTTCAAACAGCTTTGGAGATAGGCTCTGTTTACAGAGCCTGCTGCCGTTTATTATTTTTCAGGGGGTGTTGCATGGAGCGGGGAGGGGAGATGTCATCTGGGGAAGATAAATAGGGCAGAAGACCCTGTAAAGACAAAGGGCTGAGCGTGGCCCTGCTTGGCCTTGGGACAGGCCAGCTCTCTGCAGAGGGAGCAAGGAGAGGATTTCCCAGCTCCCAGCTCTGGCTGAGGATGTGCAAAGCTCAGTGCACGCACCCGGGGGCTGTTCCCAGCCGTACCCCCGGCCATTGCCTGGGCTGCCCCAGTGCCAGTGGAGGCAGGAACCGCTCCAGCGCAGGGGTACTTGGACGGGCTCCATCTCTGCTAACGAGGATGATGATAATTTATAGGTGATCCCCTGGCACAGCAGGGCCCCGGCTCTATGCGCACCCCTTCCCTTCCTGCTGCTGCAGCAGGGCCGTGGCACACCAGGTGCACAGAGGGGAGCAGCGGAGGTTGTGGGGTGCCCCACGCTTCCCTCCCCGCTGGGATCCGGCACCTCTTTGCCAGCCACAGCGCTGGGGCCACTATTCGCCATCACCACACTTTCTCCCCTAAGTCTTGCCAGGCGCAAGACATGATGCCCCTCCATGAACTGGCCAGGAAAGCACGGCTCGATGCCAAGGCAGAGGATAGTGCGGCATGACTACAGCTACCCTCTACAGGTGTCCCCAGGAGGGATGCCAGGGAGGCAGGAGGGCAGAAGCAGGGAAAATCCCTATGGGAGAGCTGCCAGGTTCAGGGAAAGGGGCCTTTCCTGCAAGGGAAGGTTTGGGGAGCCCTGCAAGGGCACAGTCAAGGAGGTTTCACTCCCCGGCATCTCCTTGTAGGGGGGTCACTGGGAGGAGGAGATCTGGGCAGGCCTCTGCCTCGTGGGATGGGGATGCTGCAGCACCACGAAAGCCTGGACTCGCCCCTGCACGGGCAGGGAAACCACAGCACGTGCCCCACAGACATGGGAGAGGGAGACAGGACAAGCCGCTGGGACTGGGGCCGTGCGGGAGGTGCCCGTACAAACCCCTCCAGGGCTCCCAGCGTGACCCGCAACCCCGGGACCTGGGTACCACACGTGCTCGGCCCCTCCACCGCCCAGCGAGCCCTGCTGCCCTCTGCCACCCCCCTCAAAGCCCTGCCAGGGGGTCCTACTGGCCACAGGGGGCTGGCCCCTTCCCCCGGGGTTGCGTTACTATCCTGTGGTTCTCCAAAACCAAATCCTTGTTTTCCCGAAAGGCAGATACCCGCCTCCAACCCAGGGCAGCATTTTTCCAACAACCAGCCCCGGATTTCTGCCTCGAAGGACAGGCACGAGGAGCCTGCCTCGGCTGCTGGCAGAACTGCCTGATTATTTTTCTTGGCAAACGACGACTCCCTCAAAGTTGTTAAACCATTGAAAATAGCTAATAAGGTTTTACTTAATTAAATGGCGTGAGGCCTCACAATGCCGATCATCACTTTTTCCCTTCGCCTTGCACTGCTGCAGCATCCCAGATGGGAATTACCCGGCCTCTGCTCGGGACGGGGTGTGCGCTGAGGAGGGCTCCGGAGGCATGGATAAATAACAATAATAATAATAAAAACTCCTTTACCTACCCCCTTGTCTTTCCTTTGCTTAAATCAGGTCATGTCTGGAAGACAAAAACACTGCTTAGAAGTCAGGGTTCGGAGTGACACAAAGGGGAGTCTTGTCTAAAAAGACTGGCTGGGAGTCAAAGCGGTGAAGCGATCGCTGTCCGGGGCTGTTTGCACAGCAGCGACTCTGAAATCGTATTTCACTGCAGCAGCAGAGAGTCTTCATCGGGTTTCTCCAGATTTCGGCTTGGGTCTATTTCTCGCTGCAAGGTTATTAAAAACACTTGAACCTGAAACAGTCTCATTGTGTCCACACATTTCTATTTATTATTATAAACAAGGGTGTCAGGGCCATTAAAAATAAATTGAAACGGGTAAAAAATGAGCAAGAAATACAAGGAAATGGAATGATTGAAAACACCCATCTCAGCATCCAGGGCCGAGAATTCCGTCTCGCAGGAATGCCTTCTGTGCTAGAGAGAGGGAAAATAATCTCTCGTTTTTCCTTTTCAACCAAACTGCATCCTTTTCCCAGCCAGGGATGCTGAGCTGCAGGGAATGGAAACAGGAATGGATCCAACTCCCAGCCCCAGATCCGACTGCTCCTGGACTCCGACTGGGATTAGTGCTGGTACATGTTCACTCCTACCAAGGGATGCGAGTGCGGCATCTCACAGGCACATCACCTGCTGCAAACCAGCTGGCCACCAAGCAAAAGGCAGTGCATTTCGTGTGCCCACGAGGGCGTTTGAACACCCTGCCAGCTCATGAGAGCCCAGCGAGCAGTTTCTGCAGGAACGCTCTGCGGTGGGGGTTTGGCCGAGCAAAAAACGGTGGGTGAAAGCACCACCAGAAACCCGCTGTCACCCTGCAAAGGGTTATTGGGGCAGCACCTCCACACCCCCCGGCACAAGCAGCCCTGGGAGCAGGTCCTGAGGCGCTGGCTTTGCTTCTGGCAAGGCAGGGCCAGGAAGCACAGAGGGGATTTGCAGAGGGTGTGCAGAATTACAGAGGATGCATGGGGAGTGATGTTAAAGAACAAGGGCACAAAAATCCATGGCTACGGCTGAACCGTGGGAGCTGCAGACATGAATCGTGGTCCTGCCGGGGCAGCAGCAGGCACACCTGAGGGTTAAACAGTTGGGAACTGGCTGCTCCATTACACTGCTCTGTTCAGAGCATCTCAATCACTTGACATGCTTAAAAATCTTTAAAAAACAAGCAGAGAAGCTGCATTCTGGTCTTGTTCACACCAGGACACGTCAAAAATGTAGGTGTTATTGTACACAAGTGCTAAAAAATTGCGCGCATGGAATTAAGTTAGAATTGTTCCCAAAAGCAAGACCTCTCGGCTCCTACATGGGAACACGCGAAGCGCAAGTTACAGCAAAGCATCTGGTAAGTTCAGGCTCACCTGCACACAGGGGTGGGCACACTGACAAGCAACTTTTCACTTGCTGCCAGACAGGGTGGGTTAGCCCAGAGCATCCCTTCGCTCTGGCACCCCGTGCCGCCCCTTGCGCCCACCCCCCTTGGTGTCCCTGCAGCAGAGCCTGCCCAGGGGCTAGAGGTGGGCTCCCTGCTCCTCCTTCACATCACCCTTCTTGGAGCAAGAGCTCCCAAGTGGCTAAAAAGCAGTCAGTCAGCCCATCACCCAGCTCTTTCTGCCCTTCACTGCAAGTTATTGGCGAGAGCATTAACACGCTGGAGGGCAGAGGCACCACTCAGCGGGGTTAGGGACACCCCGAACCAGAGTCCCCCCATTAGTAACAGCAGGGGCTGATGAGCCAGGTTTCAGTGCAGTGCCTTGCCGATGGTGGGACACCCGAGACTCTTTGGCAACAAATGTCATGAGCCAGGGCACGTTATCTCAGCACTGCTGCTTCTACCAGCTGATCTGATAATCTCATTAAAAATGTCACTTGACTTCTCCCTTCCATAAACCCAGGGCACTTCAGACCCACCACAATAGCCGCCCTCATCCTCTATTAACGAACTCCTGTAGTCGCTCTCCCATTTCCAGACCAACACCAGAATCACACTACTCCATGCCGTGGAGTCCACGTCCAACATGGTCGTACTCAAGCATTTGACCTCTACTGATGCTGAAGAGAAACGACTCAGCAATGAGGCGCATACGGCAGCAGGAACGGAGCGCCTGGTGCAGGAGCGCTCTGCCCTCTTGAACATCACTGCTGTAAAGCAACCTGAGGATGTTTTTAGAAGCAGCAGGTCGATTTGTCTGGATCACGTCTCCTCCAGGTGGTCTCCACGAAGAAAACAGGGATGGTCTTTGCAAGGAGTAACAAATCCACACCTTGACATTACCTGAATACTTGTTAACAAGAAAGAGGCTGTTGAGAACCCATTCCCGCACTGCTGCTTCTCAGGATACAGGAGAAACCCATGCTTTCACCCAGGTAACAACAGGAACCTTCGCTTTGTGAACACTGATCTCATTACTTTGCAGGTTTCACCCAAAATATAACTCTACAGCCTTTCTTGTTTCCTTTCCCTTCCGACTGGTGCACACAACTGGCATAGTTGCATTGCATTGAGCCAGTGGAGACGTGCAGCAAAGCAATCCGGCAAACCGTGCTCCGAGAGGGATGCAGCGAGGTGTGCACCAGCGGCGGGGGGACCACAGCCGGCAGCAGGGGTGAGCAGCACCCAGGCGGCACCCACGGCCCCGGCCGGGCAGAGCCCACGCGCCCGTCGGTGCCCCACAGCTCAGACCAGCATCATGTTGTGAACGCTGAACAAACTCACGCATTTTGCCCTTTGACAGGCCACCACTGGCTTCCTCTTACTTCAGCAATCTCTGGTTGAGGTGAACTGCTGCACAAGAAGAGAAAGAGGAGTCCCCAGCCCAGATGCGCTGCCAGCGGACAGACTGAAGGATGCGGGCACGCAGACATACACTTCTTGGCCAAGCGAGGCAGAGGTGTAAAACAACCTCCTTGGGCACAAATCCCCCTTATCTCCTCTGCCCATTCCTCACCTGTGTGTCAGCATGGTCCTCGTGCCTCTCTGACCCCACGATGCTGCCCGGCTCCGGGCTGTACGCGTCTCACACTTTAACACAAGGCACAGAAAGAGCTGGCTCGTAGGCAGGTCACGAACAACACGGGAATGGAGTAGGGGAAAAAACAACACGAAAAGCCCCAGGTAGAAACAGCGACCTCTGGTCTTAGATTCTCACTTACGAGCAGCGTGATTGTGGATCTTACAATAAAAGCCACACATGGGGCTTATCAGAGTCACTCCAGCCCCAAACCTGAAAAAATGTAGGTTATAACAGCCCATTTCTGCCTTACAAAATTTCATTGCTTGTAAACAGAGATAACCGCAGCACGTGAACTGGCGGGACACCACCCTACTCTGAGAAGCTACTTTAAAACTTATTTCCCAAACTTTTTTATTATCACAGGTAAATATCACCCCAGGTAGGAATGCCACGAGGTTGTCAGACGGATGGATTCAACCTGCGGATCACGCACAGGCTGTGCAAACAACCCGAAACCTGGCAGGACCGTGCCTCCCCGGGCAGGAGCAGAGGGCACGGAGCGGAGCAGCCGATGGGAGCGCTGCCTTCCCGAGGCGAACGTGATTCGTTAATTAAGAGCCTTTTCCCCCCACTGTTCCACAGCGACAGCGAGGATTTTAACAAGCGAGAAGCAAAGGCTGTCCTGGCCTTCTCAGGTTTGGATTTTTTGGCTGTCAGTAAATTAAATTATGGGCGCCGATTTCAGGAGCTGCCATTCAGTGCCCAATACAGCAAACAGCTCCCATGGTGATATTTTTGGGCTTTTCAACCACAGCTATAAATAAGCTATGTGTTTTTGGGGGGTTCGTTCTTTCCGCAAGCGTTTGGCCAGGTTGACTGTCCCCAGCGAAGCTGCCAGGTGCTGGATGAAGGCGCCTTACATGAACCCTTCCACCCTAAATGCCAGAATTATTTTTGTTAAATCCTCCCTTTTTGCCCATGCCCTTAACACCTGTGGCTTTCAAACCTTTTATAAGAAAAAACACCTCCGCAAGGTGAACTCCCCCACTGCATCTCGCCCTGAGCAGCTCCGGCAGTGATCCCAGGTAACAGATAATTCGGAGCAGGGTCTATTTGGGGAAGCGGAGCCACCATGACACGGGCCCACACGCTGCCCTCCCCACGCACACCCTCCCCGTGCTGCTGCAGCAGTGGCTCACACCGACGAGTAACCCAGGCAGACCTGGGACATCTTCTCAGGTTGTGATACAGCAACTTAAAAAGCAGGAGACCGAGGTCAGCTGCTGCACTCGCTGCAGGACCAGCCCCGAGGTGCAAACTCACTCCCCGGGACCTGGCCCCAATACACTCACGTCTGTGGAACAGCATCTGCCTCTGCAAATAAATATCCCGCACCTCTCGCGGGACCTAGCTTTGGTGTAAAATGCTATTCAGTTTAGGGCTAGAGCAGGCCAGGTCTTGGAGAACCAAAGCATTAAAACCCAATGAAAGTGATGGAGAGCGTTAGAAGGGTCTTGTTTCACGCCAGTGGGAGACCAGAGAGGGTCATTTCCCATCACTTATGTTTGCACACCAAAGCTCATGGGTGGCATTAGGAATATTTCAGGAGGAGAACCACGCATTAAAAACTCATTCTGTTTTTTTTTTTTTTTTTTTTAAATACATGTAATAATTAAAAACATGGCCCTACACACTGGATTTAACAAAATCCTCCCCTTCTGGCAGGCCTGCACAAGCCAAAACCAAGCTTAAAACGAGTGGACAGTGACCCTTCAGAAGAAGGGACGTTGAAAGCGTTTTTGTTGTACTTGCAGGGCAAGGGGAGGGGAAGGAACACAGGACCCGGGACTGTGTTTTGCTGGGAAGCATGACGACATCCAGGGAAGGAAGGGAACACTCTCAGCCTTCTGGCCTAAATTATCTGCTAACACAAATAATCAAATTCCAGGGACCACACTGCTCTGGCGCCACTAAAACAAGGGGGAGGCCCGGCCCCAGCGCTGCATGAGCAGGTGGCAGCCTGCGTCTGACCCACTCAGGATATTCAAGTGCGATATACAAAATACTGATGCTCTCTAAGGAAGCTAGCATCGCTCACGGTATCGTGGGAAGTTTTTAATGGCTCACTCAAGGCAAGGCCTCTAAAATGTTTATATTAATACTTACATGTTGGATAGCCACTCATTTGGTCTCAGCTGGAAACCAGTCCAAACAGCTGAGAAACATCTGGCCGCTAACCTTGGACAACATCTAATCTGGTAGCCCAGGGATTTAAGAGGTCTCTTCGGAGGGACAGAAGTTTGGCAGATACCTTACCGAGATCTCTGTTCTGCTACAGTTGTTTCTAAAGTCCTGCTCACCGCTCCGGGATGACACGTACAGCCGGTGTACGTCCCGATCCCATTTACACAGCACCCGAGTCTCAATGATTACAAAAAACTGTGATTAAATATTACTCCTCATTTCCAGGAATACTCCCGAAGGTGTGTGACTGTGTGTGCTCCCCCTGCCCCGAGGAGAAAGCAGCTGTTTGCCAGCTCACAAAAACACACATCTCTCCATCACCCTGCCCCAGTCTGCGTGCGCAGGATCAGTGCCGCCAGCCCTCCAGCCTTCCCTCCGCTCCATCTTCCCTCTGCCTGCACTTACTACCAACGAATAAGCACAGATCTGCCCCAGAAAGCCTCCATAAGGCAAACAAAAATCCTGTTCTCTGTAAATCTGGAGACCACTATCGGGCCAATTATGAACACGTGGTTTTAAAGCAGCTCTATAAAAAGAGCAAGTAGAAGGGAAAACAGACTCATCATTTCTGATGAAGATGGCTTCAAAGTTTGCTTCCCTTTTCTTTCCAGAACTCCTGCTTGTTTTTCTTCCAAAAGAAACTTCAGCATTGGCTATCCCGAAACATTCTTTGGTGAGTGGAGAGCTACTGAAATAATACAACATAAAGGAATAAATGTTGAGCAATGGAGAGGGGAAAGGGACTTTTAGACAGATCATTTGACGTTTATTCTCCCCTCCTATTACCCACCAAGGTACCACAGGGCTTTCTATACATGTCAGGGCAAAGCCACCAACAACCTGGCTCGAGAGGCAGAAAATTAGGACAGGACCCACATTTCTGAAAACCCTTTGTAGGCTTTATTTGAAAGGAGATAAGGATGAAAAAGGCGACAAGATGCTTGACAGATATAAAATTATGAGAATCTAGCTTATCTCCTTATCTTCCACGTCGTCTTCTGCTCTTTGCTTTTTTGTTACAACAAATGTGGGAGACATCAGGGGAAAATGTAAAGGCACAAGCACCAAGGACGTAGCACCAAGAAAGGAGGACAAGGAAGAAGATGCTCAATAAAGGCAAAAAAAGTCTCTTTCCTAGCAGAGGCTGAGCGTGCTGGCTCTGGTCCAACAAAGCACTTAAGCATGCGCCTAACTTAAATTCGACTTCACTGGGGCTCTTCACAGGCTTAAAAGTTAAGCACATTCTCCAGCAATCTGCTACAGCAAGACCAGAGAAAACAAGAAGCTGAATCTCTGTCAACAGCAAGGTTAGCATGCTTTTGGAAAGCACCCTAGCCAAAGATTAATGCAATATGGCAATTTCCACTGACTTAGGAAAACCCTAAGCCAACAGAAAAAGCTTCTTAAATATAAAACAATATGTAAAAAAAATTTAGATATTAAGTATCACTATGAAATTCTCTTCACCTTCTTTCAGCTCAAGGTTTAAGCAGACACATATATACAGGTACGTGCAGAACTGGAACTCCCTTGTTTCAGTGTAAGCCGGTGCCAGCTTGAAAAAAATACTGAATTCACCGTGCTGTTTCTTGATGTAGGAAACACTGTCCTGTAGGTAAAGCACTGACCTCAAATGCCTAATGGCCAATTCCCACAAACAGCACGGTAAGCCACAAACAGCTCCTACAATTCTGGCGAGACACTACAAAGGCTGGTACTTGGCAAAGGAGTAAGAGCATGTCCCACTGCATATCTCTGTTGGGTTTGCTTCCCTTGTTCAAACTGGCATAACTTAACACTGTTCCTCTACATCGCATCTGCCTGGTAGTGCCCCAGGGAGCTCCAGTATCGCGGCTCTGAAGCAGCACGAAGATAAAGCATTCAGAGCAGCCCGTCCTTCGGTCAGGCTGTTTGCCCAAGACCGATGGGCACAGCCGCGCTCACCGGCTGCTTTTCCTGCTCTGCGTCCTCGTACGACTCTAGGGTGAACCACAGACAGCACTGGCATCTCATAGAGCAGCTGATGACACTTTTTGGCTTAAAAATTGTTACTCTAATGATAGTGGAAGAAACTTAAATGCTAAATCCAAAGCACTGCAAGAAGTTGTAACAGTACAGAAAAGGCGTATTTAAGCATATGCTCCCTACATACACACACAGAGCTTAACTACAACAAAGCAAGAAGCAAACAACAATTAGTTTGTGTTAACAATTAAAATCTCACTGCAGTGCTGGTTTTCCCCCTAGCAAGGTAATGCCTGTACAGTGAGAAAGTCATGATAAACAGGCTTTTAGAATTGAAATTGATTCAGGATAAATACGAAAAGTGGTTCCCACAAGAGGACTTAACATTTAAACTGAGCAGCATTTGCACCTTACTCAGACCCAAGCCTTGTAAAGCTTGCTAGCTCCCTCTACTGTCTTCGTACTACGAGCTGAGTCAAAAGCTCGCTCCACATCCATGGAAAGCACTGGCAGGCGAGGTTTTTTTATTGGAAGTGTCCAGTCCATTTGGTACAAGGATGGATCATATAACCTCTGCAGGAAGCAGTAAGGGGCAGCTGCATGGCGATCTCCTGCTCAAACCAGCCTCCTCCCTGCGCGCTGCTTCAGCCACCTCCAGCAGCACCTGCTCCAAGGAACAGCATTTATTTTACGGCCAATCCACTTAGTTTATTTATTATCCCTTCATATCCTTCTTATAAGAGACACTGGTTCAGGACATAAACTGAGGGTCAGCGGGGATCAACTAAACACTTTGCCTTCACACTGCCAGGGTTAGGATAAACGCAGGTAAGACACGGTTTCGTTTCTCCACCTCATTTCTGAACCATAAACAAGCAACCAGGCTGTGGGATGACTGGTCTCTTCCACTATGTAGTTTATAGGTCGCATACGCTGACAAAGCTACAACACGTAGATTCAAAGGCAGCTGACTCTTAGGGCGTTATTTTTTCCATACCACTCCTACCTGGTTGAGAGTGGAACGGCAGTGCATTGGAGCACTGACGTGTTCAAAGAGTGCAGCTCCTAGGTGAGAAAATCTACACTGAACCCCCCTTTTTTTTTTTTTTAAAGCACACCCAACTTTGTATGGGAAATGTTGTTAACACATGGCTCTTGCCAGCACAGCTCCCGGTCAGAGTGGAATGCTCTAACCTGTACAACGTGCAAAGCAAAACAGACAGTTTCAAGGTTTTAAAATCATTACTCGAAGTACGAAGGTTGGGGGAGGCCCCAAACAGGCACCAACCATATCCTCCTGAACAGGGCAAGGGCACTCTTACAACAGCTCTGAAAAACAGAGATAATCAAGCAGCACGCTATAATTATCAAGCATTGTTCCAATTCCCATTTAACATCTTTAGATACCAAGCTGTTTTAAATAAACACACACACTGGATGCTGACAAAGTATTAGTCACATTGTCTTCATAGCTACCCTCCAAGCTACCAAAGGACTGAGCAGTATCCCAGGCTAGAAGCCAGCAGCAAGTTTCACAAAATTTCATAAAAGGTCATTCCCTTTTTCATTCCTAACCCAGGAAGAACCTTGTTTCACCACAATGCTGAAGTGAATGCACGAGTACCTTCTGGCAATCCTCAAGTGGAGATGCTTTACACTTGGAAAAGGCCAAAATTCCACAGCCCCCTTTTTATCCAGATTTGGAGAGAAGGTCAGCTTTTTACACTTCGCTATTTGAGGGAAAACAGGTAAAATTTCAGGTTGTGAAGTCCTCCTTCAACTTGACAGACAGCGTAACATGCAACTGTACGGGGATTTGATTTCCTCAGGACTACAGCACATAAAGGTCATTGCAACGACAGCACAGATATCTAGAAATTCATTTCAGCAGTTCCTTAGCATCACGTAACGTTACCACCTGCCAAGTCTACGGGAGTCTGAGGTTTAAACTAGAACTAAAGATTCTCCTTGGCACAGCAGCAGCAGCTGGATAAAGACAATTGCCTTTCGCCACCAGTTTACATACTGTTAGCTAAATGTGATCTGTAGGAAGATACTTCCAACAAATCAAGAATTCCATAAGGGATCCGAATTCTAAACATAAATACAATTAAAGCCTTCTAATATTAATGCACACTTTTTATTATATTAAAATCAGGCAATGGTCTGATACAATAAAAAGGCTGCTTATGGAATACTGTTATGTTAAACTTTAATTACAGAGGATGTTAAATCCTTACAACTAATATTTTCCTCAAAAGAGTTAATGGAAACATCAATTGTTCATTGACTTGATAGCTGCTGCTTTAAAATGTGTTTATTTTTACTTTTTTCTTTTTTTTTTCTTTTTCTTTTTTTACACAAACACTGAATTTTTCATAAAACTTAGGACACACTAGGTTGGTTGTATGTAAGCTTGCATCCACATTTCAGCAGTTAGTGGTCCGAAACAGTAAACCAGAAAAGGCAGTGATTTGCCAGGATGCAAAGCCAATAAAGGTCCTTAATCTGCTGTACGCACCGCTTCCCCAAAATCTTCACTGAAGAGATTTCTCTTCTAAGACTTACAGAATCCTAATAAAATCTACTACACTGATTTGATTTGTCTGTAGTCGTCACATCTTTAGAAGGGCCAAACACAAGTGCAACATTTCGTTAATCAACATTCTTGGGTCAATCCAAAGCACCAAAATACAACTATTTGAGCTGGAGTGTGTGTTCAGAATCTCTGTGTGCAGAGTTTCCCCATTAAAGTTTGGCAGCAGAAGATTTCGGCAATCCTGGTAAATTACTGCTCTTTTCACCAAGTCAAAAGCCTATCTAACATCAGCCGTGGCCAGCTTGGCGGTGTGGCAGCAGTGCTGGAGGGACAGGGAAAATCCAAGTTTGCGAGCAGAATAGATACTCTTGTTTCCCAGGCTGGTGAAGACTAAATTGGTTGCAAAACCAAAATGATAAGCAGGAGGGAACAGGTCAAGTTATTGCCCCAACACTCACCCCTGCCGGCCAGGGGTGAGAAGAGTCACAAAGAGGGGCAAAAAGAAAGCAGCACCCCCACTAAAAAGAGGGGAAGAGGGAAGAGATTAAAAGAACCCTGAATCCCTCACCCAAAGCCCATGTCACTGGTGAGGGGGACCAGGAAGAGAAATACAATCTATGCCTTGGTCAAAGGGAAGAAGGAAAGCTTGCCCCAGATTATCAGGGCATTTAAAAAAAATAATAAAAAACCAAAAATGACCACAGTCACATTCAGCCTTTACTAGAGATAGCACAAAGGGAGGGATGACTGAGGTTAGCACACATCCCCATTAGTAGTCCATAAAGCCCAGTGTAGCACTGGAAGCAAAAACCTTTGTGTCTACTCTAATAAACAGCCCTGAGCTTCGACTCTATTGCAAAAGACAGAAAAAAAAAAAAAAAAAAAAAAAACAGGCCAGACACACAGCAAGGTGATTGTGGGATGTATGCTTTCACAGTTAAGTTAGATGTGCCACACTGGTCTTGACAGTAATAAATTTAAATAGACTTTTCCTGATACCAGAAGTTCAGCTATGTGGACAGTGGTTACACAACAGGATTATTTGTTATAGCACAACTTATATTTCAAATGAAAAAAATTAGTATCATTTACAGTATCTCAAGAAAAACTTCCTTTGAATGGGAACTTCCTTTCCAGTATTTTGAGGTCTACAAGATGCATCTAGAAAATTTACTACTGTGGAAAATGAAGACAGCTTAAATTGAATAAGGGGGGCATGTTTGTGGTTTTTTTTTTTTTTTTTTTTTTTTTTTTTTTTTTTAATTAATTGCTGTAACATTGTCCTTCAGGTGGCTGAGGAAGTTTCATATTTTCTTTAGACATCATTAGACGCCGAAGCTCTTGCAGAACAACTTTGATACTATAAGAATTCTGCCATTTTGCTAGGACTGATATGGCTCTGGGGTCCACCTAAAATAGACAAAAACACCATTCCTGTCAGAATCGATAGGTTTGATACACTTAACACCCCCACACACCCTCCAACTAAAGATCCTATAACGAATCTGAGTGGGAGAAACCAAAGAAAGCAAAAGCAAGTGGTTTCCTAAAAGCATAATAAATCCCCACACGATGGAACTATTTGTGAGTTGCAGAAGGGCACGAAAAGTAAATCCCATGTTTTGATTTCAGAACATACTTGGCTCGTATAATTCCCTTCTACCCCCCTTCCCTTCTACTCAAAGACAATGGCACCAGCAAGCAGTAAGTAGTTAAGCAAGTTGCAAGTACAAACAAAGCATTAATTCAAAGCTGCACATGAAAACCACCTTAAAGTAAATAAAAACCAAAAACTTACCACTCCATTAGAACTATTTACTCCATTCATATTAATTTTTGTTACAAATCTTACAAATGGAGGTGCTTCTGGATACTTAGGCCCACATTCTATTTTAAGGCTGTATATTCTGTTTTCATAAATTGTCTGAGGGGAAAAGAAAGGGGGGAACAATTACATCAGGCAGTTCAATAAGCATTTGGTTACAACAGCGGTTACTTTAGGGACATGCGAACTACTAAACCAAGGGCAGCCACTTACGTACTAGGCTGGCTACCTCTGTTTTGGGTTCACTTTATAATATACAGAGTATCAAATGTTACGTCTTCAGGGTACTAAATTCTACTGGTCTTTTAAGCATCAAATTTTCATATAAGGAATGAAACTGGCATTGCTTCCCATTCATCAACTGACATGACTTTTTAAATCATCATATAGCTCAGATACCTACTTTTCAACCAGTCTTTATAAAGCAGCTTTGTTTTATCAGTTTACTAATCAGACACACTACCTTGAAATTGAAGCCACAGCTTTAGCTTAGGCAACTGTCTAAAGTCAGCCTGTCCTAGAACTGCACTTGAAAAATATTTGGTCATAAACCAATGTGCCAGTTCTCAGAAAGGGGAACGCTTCAAGATTCGACACATTGCAAAGTGCATCCTGATCCCAAACAGCATTATCACTGTGTCTCCACCGAAGTAACACTCTTCTGTACTTAACACCTAGTAGAGAGAAATCCTGGATCATGAATTTTTAACTAACCAATCAACGCCTATAGAAAAGACACAAATGTAACAAGGCTACATTGATTCTTCAATACTTAAAATTAATTAAAAGAAACAACAGTTAATGTTATTCTGCATTCTGAGAACAACTATTTTTGATGTGCTGATCTGGTGCAGCCTGGCACAGAGCTCGAGCTAAGCTGGGCAATGCAGGCAGCCAGCAGAAGTATACAACAGGAACAGGACCATCATGGGGAAGTTTAGCCAGACAGGCTCTCCAGATTTAGAGCTTCTGACACAATTTCCTGCACCTTCAACATTGCAACGAACATTAAAACTCGCAAGGCAGCTACCAGGAGCAAAAATCCAGGTGAACGTGTGAGCGCAGAAGCAGCCAGCAGCTCCTGCTCACCTGTGGCAGCAGAGCACCTCGGCTCCACCAGGATCTTAAGAACGGTTGCCCAGCAGACAAAAACTTCTCAATATAAAACTCCATGCAATCCATTTCAAGGGTGTTATGCCCCTGAACATCTTAATATTTTCCTTAATATTAATGACCATTTTGATGCAAACCACTACCAAAAATATAAGAACTGACTTCCTGATTCAGCCGCTCCTCATCTGTGCAAATGAAGTGGCTTTAAACCAGCCCGCAGCCACCCGCGGTGGGACCAGCAGCTGGCCAGTGCTGGCTGGCAGGGGTACCTCTCGGTCACACCTCCAGCACCTTGGCCAGACGGCCTTTCACAGGTCCAGTCAGGGCGGTGACAAACTGAACGCTGTCACAAAGTTTTGGGGGAAAAAAGTCATCTGTCAGCTCTGCTCAGACTGCCCAGGTCTCCTGACAGAGTCCCTGAGCGTGCCTTGTACTCAGAGCAATTAACAGCCCAGAGGTTCGTGCAGGTTTTTAGGGTCTTTGCAAATAACCGCACTGCATTAAGACTAGTGAATGGAAAGCCTTGACCGTGCACGTGTCTATAGCCAACATAAAATATGTGCAGCTAAAGCTGAAGTTTTGACAGTGCCACTGTTTTTAAATAGCTTGTAGAAACAAGATGAATCACTGGCTGCAAAACCGTCCGCACAAAGTCTGGGAAGGAGAAGCATGCTTCCATGTATGGCAGCAGGGACACTCAGAGCAGCAGCACGTATCTAACTCTGCATCACAGTTCATTTTTCCCTCCAGGATGCCCAAGATAATATTCTTCCACCTGCTACAAGCGTGACTGCTTTCTACCCAGAAAGAAATAGGATTTTAAATTTGTTTTTCCAGAGCCAGTATTCCCACATCCTATTAAGAAACAAAAATTGTAATAATATAGCTGAGTATGAACAGTGCTAAAAGCAGGAGAGCCGCTCAGCAAACAAGTTCCCAGAATCTCTCTCAATACAGCCTGTTGCTTTTAAGCAATAAGCTCAAAAGAAGTCAAGACACTTTTGGAAAAAATCTATATTCATAAGTGTGTCAGAAAGACAAAAGAGGCACAGCTGAATCATCTTCTGTGATAGTCCTCTAGCCTTGGTTAGCAGTATGACATGAACTACAAATTTCTATCACTGCTGACAAGTCAGCACATGCCTGTTTGCACATTTCAGTTTCTATTTAATTTTCTAAATTAGATTTCAAGGTTGCTTCAATTTTCCATAAAGTGTATGCACACAGTGAGCTTTCTTCACAGTCTTAATGCAGGCTCATTGACACTCTCCTAATGTTCTAAAATCAAACGTCGTTCTAGAAAATGATTTGGGCATATCATAAACAAACGAAATGAGCAGGAATGGGGAGATGCTAACAATGGCAGACAAAAAGTAAACAACGCTTCTGGATGAGACAGAAAATACTGCACATGTAATGCCATTATAATATAAATTCTTGTACAACCTTATCGTATGTCAGAAAAGGCAACTGATAGAATGGAAACACATAGGGCAGCAGCGTGATTAAAGGTGTGTAGAGGTTTCCATATAATAGATTGAGAACACTGGAATTGCTGAGAACTGATACCGAGGCCAGATGCAGAAGACAACATCTACTATTGCGGGAAGGAGAATCAGCTACTTGCACTTCATGGTAAGGGTATTAAGGAAACAGAACAAGAGACACACGGTGAAACCGGAGACAACAGACAAGTTTTGGTTTTAGAATACATGCATACACACAATGCACAATTAAGTCCTCAAGTTCACCGCCAGAGTGGAGACCCACAGTTTAGTAGGGTTTGGGGGGAGAAGAGAGAGAGAACCCAACAATACTACCACAAAGACCAGTAGCATTATAAGAAGCTACTTTGGGAGAGAACATTCAGGGAAGAAACTGAATTCATTAAAATTTGAGTTTCCTGAGTTAGCCGAAACTCTACAAGAGTGAGTCAGTACTGCTGCAATAAAAACCAACCCGTAAACTCGACAAGAAACAGCAGAAACACTAGCAGTACCGAACAAAACATCCACATTTTACCTACATTAGCTCCATATGTAATCTCACTAGCCGAAGGATTTTAAACCTTGCTGTATTCAAGAGTACAGGATACTAGAATCCTGGAATCTCAAAAGTTATGTCTTAATGAATCTGTAAATATAAAGCAGACATGTAACAGAACTAACCAGAGAAAGACACTAAAAATATTCCAAATTATAAGCAAAAAGACATATAGATACATGAAACCCATTATTATACGGAACTTGAACCTTCAACATAAATCACTTGCTAAAGTGCTTTTTCACTCATTTATGTTTTGTTTGTTTTCTACTTCCACGGTTAGATTAAGAAAAGGGGGGAGGAAAAAAAAGTAACAGTACTATTTTAATATTGAAGTGGATGCTTACTCTTGGAGGCCCAATAATCATTCCTGTCCATCTTGTAAGTGTCATATCTTCATCATCTTCAAGGCCCCAGCTAACTGTTCCATCACCTACTCCTTTCTGACCTTCTTCAAGTTCTTCCAACAGACGAAAATTACGAGGAACTTTTACTCCTGAAAACAATCAGAAAAATATTTTGAGTTGAGAAATCTAGCAAAGAAATAAAGCTAGAGTAATTTCACTGATGTTTTTTGTCATTCTACAGAAAACATTTCGGGTAAAACCATAAAAATATCACTATTTTTTGAATGACAATATTTCAACACTATGAAAAAGATATCCCCGTATTTAGCTTGGATTTTACAAGCAAAATCAAGGTACCCACAATTAAACACGCTAGAAGGCTGACAGGCCAGATGTTAGGGCAGGCAGTAAAATGAAAGGAAATCTCTGTCCCTTCCGGGATACAAGCGGTATTACGGAGCTCTAATTAGCACTTGTCTATATGATTTATAGGATAAAAATTTAGAAGATTCTACAAAAGGACACCATGAGAGGCTTGACATCACTCAACTCACTCAGAGCTTCTAAAAATACCATTCAAAGCAAATAAACTCTTTCATGACATTAGTAGGTTAATCTGAAGTTAATTTAAGTGGGCTTTGTCAGCAGCAATAGCATCCTTTGTACTTATGACCTCCACCACCAAGGAATTTTAGCACTTCTTAATTGCTGGCACATTTATCCTCAAAACACACAGCAAAACAGAGAAATTTTCTTATCCCCATTACGTTAATGGAAAACAATGGCATAGAGAGCTTAGGTGACATATCCAAGGTCACACACTAAGTCCATGGCGAAGGAGGATCTTGAACCCAGGCCACAGGGGACTTAATTACTCATTTTTCTTCAAGGTATCCATACCTCAGTCATCACAAACCACAAATGCACTCTAGGCCACCACTTCTCCTTTGTACTGCGTTTGCGTGGCCAGGTTTTGGTAGCGGGGGGACTACAGGGGTGGCTTCTGTGAGCCAATGCCAGCTGGCTCCAAGACGGACCCGCCACTGGCCAAGGCCGAGCCCATCAGCGATGGTGGTGGTGCCTCTGGGATCACATATTTAAGAAGGGGGGAAAAAAACCCCCTGCACAACTGCAGCTGAAAAGAAGAGTGAGAATATGTGAGAGAAACAACTCTGCAGACAGCAAGGTCAGGGAAGAAGGAGGGGGAGGAGGCGCTCCAGGCGCCGGAGCGGAGATTCCTCCGCAGCCCGTGGCGACGACCGTGGTGAGGCAGGCTGTGCCCCTGCAGCCCAGGGAGGTCCGCGGTGGAGCAGATATCCACCTGCAGCCTGTGGAGGACCCCACACCGGAGCAGGCGGATGCCCGAAGGAGGCTGTGACCCCCTGGGAAGCCCGTGCTGGAGCAGGCTCCTGGCAGGACCTGTGGACCCGTGGAGAGAGGAGCCCACGCTGGGGCAGGTTTGCCAGCAGGACTTGGGACCCCGCGGAGGACCCACGCTGGAGCAGTCTGTTCCTGAAGGACTGCACCCCGTGGAAAGGGCCCACGCTGGAGCAGTTCATGAAGAACTGCAGCCCGTGGGAAGGACTCACATTGGAGAAGTTTGTGGAGGAGTGTCTCCCGTGGTAGGGACCCCAGCTGGAGCAGGGGAAGAGTGTGGAGTCCTCCGCTGAGGAGGGAGGAGCGGCAGAGACGACGTGTGATGAACTGACCACAACCCCCATTCCCCGTCCCCCTGCGCCCCTCGGGGGGAGGGGGTAGAGAACTCAGGAGTAAAGTCAAGCCCGGGAAGAAGGGAGGGGTGGGGGGAAGGTGTTTTTAAGATTTGGTTTTATTACTCATTATAGTACTCTGATTTGATTGGTAGTAAATTAAATGCATTTTCCCCGAGTCTGTTTTGCCAGTGACAGTAATTGGTGAGTGACCTCCCTGCCCTTATCTCGACCCACGAGCCTTTTGTTATATCTTCTCTCCCCTGTCCGGCCGAGGAGGGGAGTGACAGAGCAGCTTTGGTGGGCACCGGGCATCCAGCCAGGGTCAACCCACCACATCCTTCCAGGCACCTGTGTGAAGCACGTTTCTCTCCAACAGCAACAAAATTATGGCCAGGATATATTTAATAGAGTTATTTTCACCTGACATATAAAAAGGTTGGATTTGGGGTTTGGAGTTCTCCCCGCCCCCAATAGTATGAAGTTAATTATTCACCAGCATGTAACAATAGAAAATCATAATTAATCCCCTTCTTCACTGTCACTTATTTAGTACAGCAGAAAGAGAAGGGGAAATCAGCCTTTCAACGTATAAAGTGAACCCAGCAAACCTCTCGGTCAGAAGCCCGTGCTTCCAGCGTGGCTGGGGCACCGAACTCTGAGGACATCAGAAAGGGACCAAGGGCTTTGAAAATCATCTCTGTGGCTGCTTGGCAATGTGGAAAATACAGAGGATCTAAGGCATTGTGAAACGTAGCAGTGCTTATAATTGAATAGCTCTGGTAGCTTTAAAATCCCTTTTAAATACATTAATGACCTAGAGAAACTAAATGTCAGTGATGATTTTGCTGCGGAATCAGAGTTGCCCAAATTCCATTCACTAAAAAGCAAGCATAAAAGAAACAAACAAACAAAAAAAAAGCAAATTGCTGAAGGAATTAGTTTGTTGGCCAGTTTGATACACATCTAACATAATAATGTTCAAGAATATTCTGGGGAAACATGGTTCAGTAAAACAGCTGTAGCAACAGTATGAAGAGAAACCCAGAATCAGAAAAAGCGGTGTCAGAAGACACCAGACCTGCACTGGCTATACCAAACCGCACATATGGGGCAGCTGAGCACAACTCAGATACAACTCCATGCCAAATCTACATCTTCATCTCCCAGCAAGACCGTGCTGTTACCACGGCTGCTGAGTAATACAAATCTTTGGCTGCAAAAGGAAATGAGTCAGTTGGGGCTGGTGAAGCCATCGCCATGAGATTAACCGAGCCCCAAACCCTCGGTGGTAACAGGACCTCTTGGGGACCACTGTCACTTCCCCCGCGCGAAAAACTCCAGTGTTTCCCCTCCCAGTAAGTCTTAAAAAGTGTGAAGTACGTATCTTGCGCACCTCGGGCATACGAAGGTTCAAGTATGCAGCTCATACCTGAATCATGACAGATTAGCCACCCCATTTTTAATTATATTCCCAATGCTCTCCACGCTGTAGTTAGGGGAGGCAGAGAAGAGAGCAGTCTAGCTTCAACGCAGGGGATAAGAGAGCTGGGGGGCAAGAGAAACAGATGTGGTACAAGCTGAAGGACAAGGTGCCACCTTTACTTACACACACACTACCTACTTCGCTATTTTTGCTGCAGCAGATGCACGGGAGAGCTGGTGATGGGGAATGACTCACGGCTGTGCGATGCTTGAAGCTGCTCCCTGGGCTTCAGCCCTGCCTGCTGGTGCCCCGGGAAAGAAACAGCCAGGGAAGAAGGACAAACAAAAGGTCCTTCTGGAACCCCACCCTTAGGTCCGACACAGCAGCTCTTTGACAACGCAGGTGACGCCGCAAAGGAAACCGTCCGTGGCTATTATTAGAAACCCAACCTGAGCCGCTCCCCGCTCACAGAAGCGATAAGCTGAAGCCAGCGGAAGACCTGCCTCGAATGTGTCATGTTGCCAAAAAATACTCTCTCTTCTGGACCACAACGTCACGATGCTTAACAAGCATCATCACAGTCTCCATGCTTCAGTGCTTGACAATACCACTTCATATTTATCAGTGGTGTGAAGATAATTTCCTGATATTTACTTAGACCAAAACAAATAACCTAGGAGGAATCAGCCTTATGGTAAGCAGACACAGGCTGCACACCAAAGAAGGAAACCAAAAACATTGCCTGTCTACCCTTCCTCTGAGCATCACGCACCCTGTTCACCGAGTGAGGCAGGACTCCTGCGTGAAGAAAATTAAGTGATCATGTAATTAAGAATTACATCATCACGTATATATTCGAGGAGGCCACAACCAAGGCTGAAAGGCAGTCTTAATTCTGATAGTTGCTAACCAGAGCTAGGCTTGGCTTTACAACCTTACGGGAAGGGAAGGCAACTTTATTTCCAAGCTCTCCCCAGATACAGCTGCTCTGATTCAGCATGAATCAGAGCCATAAAAGAGTCACACAGGCTTTTAGAGTTCTCTGACAAGTCTGAGGTCTACAGAGAGCTAGCTAGTCGTATTGTGCACTGGCTCCTATCACACGGAAAAAAGTTAACATAAATGATTATTAATTCCACAGCAACTGCTCACTTCCGAGCACTACAGGAGCATCAGTGGCAAAGGGAGGTGTGAAAAGTGAAGTACATATATTTGAGTTTTTGTGCACTTCACAGAAAATAAAATGATCACGGAGATGATTGGTCACTTTACAACAAACCACCCTGTCCAACAGCATCGTTGCATTCTAAAAATGTTTTATCCCTATGCTAAAGCTCAGAGGTGTAACATGGAAGACCAGCACCTCAGCCACTACAGAAGGCAAGTTCAGAGTCACATCAAAGGTGGTAATCGAGCTCCCTCCCTGACGCGTTCTCAGGAGATTCGACAGGAAGAAAAACACATATACATATAAAAGACTACGGCCATATGATCATAAATGCTTTAAATCATTTCTAAATAACCTGCCCTTAAGCAAGGCAGAATAAAAGACCAGGTTCATCCCTCTGGTCAGCCTGGAAAGATGCACGAAGCCATTAAGCCAAGCCCATCTCCTCTTCATTTGCGATGGCCGGGAGCACTCATGGTCAGCTACCACATCCTGCTGGGACCCGAACCTCAGAAACCACACAAGCTTTATTTTTGCGTACAACCACAAGTGATATCATCACCATGTTTGCTGTCCACCAAGATTCCTAGAAAGTGATCTGATCTGTTCTAGGCATACACAGTATTTGCCAAATAACTTCCATGGCGAAACCATGGCAGATTCAGAGTTAGGAGATGTCCTGCACCAGCCGACACAACCATGAGTCAACGGAGTGTCATCCCCCCACCCCCCAATAAATACCTTGCATAATCTTTTCAGTGTAGCAATAGAGACTTTCAAGGCAGTTAGAAAAACAGGTTTGTTTCGTTAGAGTCCTTCATTTAACACAAGAAAACCTAAATAAAGTAAGAGGCAATTAAAAAGTAATGAGGTTGTTGAAAGTACTTGCAGTTATGCATTTTAATTTAGCCTTCGCTACGGTTCAAGAAGACTCTCAAACAGCAGCTTCATTGGATGCAAAAATACAATAATATCTAGATAATTGCTTAACTTGCAGCTTGCCTGACCGCACAGAAATACTCCCAGAAATGAAACTGAAAAAACATTTCAGAGCAAAAGGAGATATTTACTATTAATCGCAACAGGAAACCTATGAACGCTAAATTATAACCATACGGACAAGGCAAGATCTCCAATGACACGAGTTTGTACGGTCTTTCCAAAAGTTAACCTTTCAGTAAACGTGCATTTGTGAAGCCTCAACCCCGCACGCTAGTTCACCAGTTACAAACAGTTCATGGAATATTTTTGTGGCAAACTAGAGAACAAAACTAAACCACAGACCGAGTTTTCCAGAAAGTCAGGATGTGTACTTCACAGAGTTCAAAGTTGCAGTTAAGAAGCTGCTAGGGTTTGGGTGGCATCCTCTTCAGTCTTCAAACAGAATCAGGACCTTCTGTTTTCCTTGTCAAAAATTTCACCTAATACCAGTGCTGCCAGGCGGACCGGTACTGATGAGCCTTCGCTACCATGGCACCTCACAACCCAGCTGTCTTCTAAGCAATGAGTTGCAAGACTGAGAGACAGCAAGCTGAAATGAGGACAAAAGCAGCCTGACCGTGCCTGGTCAGAATCTCACTAAGGAAAGTCCTGCCCCAGGAAAGAACAGAATTATTCCTGGAAGACAGTTAAATGCCAACTTGGACTTTTAAAGCCCTCTCAGATTCACCGTATATCACAGGACCACTAAAGATACACAGATGCATAACTGAATGTGTCTTACAATAGTTCCAAAAGTGATCTTACCAGTCTGAGATTTTTCTCATCTTAAATCTACATTGACGTGAAGTATGTAGTATGTTTTTAACAAGTTAAAAACAACACTTTCTGACAGGCTATACTTTTTTAAATCTTTCCATTTTCCCCAGTTATATAGTGGAAGCAATTCCAAATTCAGAAACCTTATCAGGCTGAAAACAGCACAGCGAAACCAGCGAAATAAGGTAGCCAATATGCCTTTGAGAGTAGATCCTCTTTTTGAATCTTCTTCATCAGTGTCAGTGGAACAAAATATACACCTCTCACAAAAATTTCAAGAATACATTTCTCTTTCCTTTCTAAAGTGAAATCAAGTCACAGGCGTTTCTCTTCAGGATTAAAGCACAAATATACCGCCCATAACACCTCAGAAAAACACACAGAAAATGCACTTCACTCGTTGGGGGCTCTAAAAAGAGGAACCGGCTTTTTGCTGAAGGTTTCTTGACATCTTCACCGATAACAGGCAACTTACCAAATGGGCCTGTCAGGCCAATTTTAACTCTGCTTTCTGTATTCATTCCTGATTTACAGTAACTCAAGTGAACCGAAATCCAATAGCTTTAAACACCTCTGTTGCTTAAATATGTTAAGCCCCTTCTGTTGCGTGTTTTTGTGCATTTGATATTTAGCCTTAATTGCACCTTTTCCAATATATTTCTCATCTCTTTACAGACACTGCAACTACTGAACATTTGATAGCTTACCCTTGCAGCACTGCAACTGTAAAAAAATAAACAAATCATTCTTTGTCACAATGGTACATAAAGTGTCTGAAGTGAGGGAATATTTAAAACTGAATAAAAGGCTTTCAGCAACTGTCACAAAAACTTGCAGGAGACAGGAACTTTAGATTTCTTGCATCGTCTTTATAGTCATGATTTCCACTCTGATAATGCAGACAGGCACTGAGATATTTTGCAGATCCAAAATAACTTCCTGAGCACTTGAAGCAGTGTGAAGTGTCTTCTGTTGTAAGCTAGAGCACTGGTTCTGTCTTTCAATACTTTAAGCACGTTACTTGGAAAGAGATCACTTTAGAACATTTGTCTGAGGCAGACTGGCAGCATCGATGAGGTCTGAAGCCAAATAAAGCTTTCCAGCAGCAGGAGAGTTAAAATCGGATGCATTCTGTGGCTTGTATCGCAGCTGAAAAGCAAAATGCTACCAGCTCATCTAGAAGTTACTCTAGAAAATAAGTCACCCTGAACTAGCGTTCTGTTCTGGACAAAATCTTTACACTAAATCTCACCAGGGAAAAACCCACCATTTCCTCTTTGCGTTGTGAAGAGAAACGGCTGTTACTGACCGAGAGCTGGGCGCCCTCCCCCAGCTGCCTCTTCTACCCACAAAGTATCGCTAGGTTTTATTAAATTTGTACCACCCACCAAAAGGTGAATGCACAAGTAGGTTCACCGATTTTAAGGTAAGCTTTGAAGAGCAAGATGCCACACCAACAGACTAAGGCAAAGTTACCTGTTGAGTACGGGACTCCAGTTTTAACACCAGAGCTGACAAGCACAGGCGGGGAGTGGCAGAGGCAGGACGCACGCTGCCCCGGGCTTTGCTTCTGGGCCAGGCCTAGGTCAGACTTGGGAGGAAAGTGCACAAACTAATCAGTAGATGGAAACAGAGTCATTTCATCTTGACTTGGAATAGTTAAAAAACACCCTCATAACCCGAAAATCCCAACCTTCATGCACCTTATAAAATTTGTCGGTATTGTATCTTCTACGATCCTTACCTACTTACGTATTTAATACCCTAAAGAATCATTTTAAGTTCTCAGCCAGAATGGCATTTCTCAAATATATTATGTAATTTATATCATTATACACGAAAAGATTCAACTGAGTATCTTCTTGTAAGAGTTTTGAACTATTTACCTTTTTATTGCATCTACCGCATCCTTCCATTACAATGCACAAAGAAGCTCTGCAATCAACTCCTCTAGCACCTGCTATTTCACGTGCTCTCATTGTCCGTCTTCCCAGTTTCTCTTCAACTACTTTTTCCCTACCCTTGAGTATTTTACTTACAGACTTAGAAAGTACTTGGTGGCTAGCAATATTTATTTTGAGATAACAATGACTATTGTATGCAGTGCACTCCAAAGGAGACATCACGGTCCATTTGCAGAGGCAGGGTACACCTTCTACATCCTTCAACACGCAGTTTCTTCTGTGTTGTAATGTCCCGTTTGCTTTTCACAAGCATAACTTTGAGTCTACAGTGATGTTATGGGTCCCCCAACAATTACAAATACATGCTTTTAATATACTGTACTAAACCTGATCTGTGCTGTTCTCTCCGTTAGCAGTATTAAGCCACGTGTATCAGTACTATTATGCCCGTTCACCTAATGAATTGTCCTTCTGGGGTTCTTCACATTCCTCTGAATCTGAATAACTTAAATCTGGCCAAATCATTTTACTACTCAGTTCTTCCAGGCTGCTGGTAAATGCAGTGTCTCTACCACTGCCCTGCAACAGACCCCCTAGACAGGCCTACGAGAGAAAAGTGGGTTAAATGAGGTCATTAAACTCTTCCCACGATGAAAGTGAGAACAACAGGATTCCATAGGCCAACATGGTCAGGTTTTGACCCATTATAATACCGGAGCCTGCAGAACAGCGACATGGAGCACGGTCCTGTAGTCCAACTGCAACACAGACTCCACGCAGCCCAACTTCCCTGCAGAGCCACAGAGTATGTAAGCCTCCGAGGAACCCTTGATTTCTCGGCTAGATCGCCTCTGGTACCTGAGCCAGCTGAGCGTTACTGCATGACATTTCAGTGTGAAGGACGGACAGACATACGCTTACAGTTTGGGTGTTTGTAGTCTCCCATGAAGAGCCTTATTAGAATGATTAAAGTCAACCCTACCTTTTTATTCATATATTAATTGCCCATGTGGGAAACCGACGTTATTAGCAACACAGAACTCTCCTCTATATAAGTGATACTGGTGGACTTTGCATCATAACATTTCTTCCAGGTAAGGGTTTTTTTTCCTCCCCTATTATTTCTACCTGTTTATTAGGTACAAATATAAGGCTTACCTGTCTAATTCCCAGGACCAGCCCTATGACATTTTTAAGTTACAGGGACATTTGCTACCATTTCTTCCTCTGAGTCAGTAGCTGCTTTTAAAGGAAGACTCAGTATTTTTCATCCCCAACCTCTGTTTAAGCTCCTTTGCTGAACGACTATAAACTTAGGATATTGAACGTATTCAAGTGTTTTATAAACAAATATGAATACATAAGATTCCATGAACCAAGAATTAGAAAAATCTGTTTTACATATGAGTAAAGATACTACTAAGCTACTTGCCTGAAGCCCCACAGCAAATCCATCAGTAGCAGAGAACAAGAAGGCGTCACTTCCAGGCTCTATTTGTACGTGCCAGGCAATGCCTTCAGTGCAGTGTCAAGAAGGAACCATACAAACTGCATTGCAGTGCCACCACCACTATCAGTAACAGGACGCTACGTTGTTCCCTATCAGAAGAGGACAGTCTCCATCCCTTACTAATGCAACAAGAAGAGGCAGACCACTGCTGGCAGGGCAGCCTCTGATTTACAGCTGGACAAAGCTCTAAGGCTCCCACCACCGTAAGCTGCTGGCGTGTATCTGAAGGTTCTGTCATGCTGAATTTTGGGTTTACTGCAAAAGTTCAGTGTTACTGCAGCACGTGTTTGTAAGTCACACACCGATTTTCTCCCCCCNAGCTGAAGTGCAGTGCTTGTCAGATGCCCACATTGTAGACACAAGAAACCGAGGCCCCTATTGCTTCACGCTTCCAGCACCAAAGAAACGAGACAGCTTTCAGAAATCCATGCAATAACAGGAAGCAATCCAAAAGACACAATGTGGCTAGCAGATGATGGTTAACGACAGCTTATCACAAAGACTGTCTGCCGCAAAAGGAAAGCTGTGCAGTAGGACTAGCTTCGGACTTTATCACCGCAGTCCAAGTCCCTTTCCACACACACCCCTCTGTGACCACCCAGACAATTAATTCATGAAGCTGCACTGGCTTAAAAAGAAAAATATTTGCCTTGTTCTTCCAGCCAAATACAAAATGAAAAGTCAGCAGCTTGAAAGGATTATTGAGAAAGTATGGTAGCCAGAATAATGTGACATAAGAGGGGGAAGAAGGCTCCACTGCATTTTCTGTGTATTTTAATCAAGTGTTCCAACACCTCACCATCACGTACATTCAACCACAGATCTGTAAAACGTAATTCTCAGGACAGCATCTGCAGCCTTTTAAAAGTGTTTTTATAAACTTGATTACTATGAATTATCTGCATTGTGACGGTTATTCTTAAAAGTTGAGAGTGGTCATCGATAGGCACCTATCTGTAAAAAAAGAATCCCAAAATATTTCTGTTGTACCTTCAAGAGCAGTCTTCTCGTGATCTCGTATTTAAACTTTAAAGGAAGCAATGTGAAAACAAGTATTACAGTGGCACATCTGAAACCTATAGGGACTTATGAAAACAGGAAAATGAAACCGGCTAAACAGAAGCGAAACTAATTTATTTGATCTGTCGAAGTTCATTAGAGAACGTCAGCAGACAAAAACCATTCAAAACCTGGGCGCAGTGTTTTTGCTTAGTGTCTAATGACAAACGCGAAGACGGGATTTATTTAACTACGCAAAGGAGGCGAGGAGCGGTTTTACAGGGGGAGAAACATACGCCGACCTCTCGAAGCACACGCGTCCTGACAAGGAAGTTCCATCCTTCTGATGCAACAGGAAGACGTTATTAGTGAAAAAGACCTTCGGCGCAGCTCGTTTCGCCCAGGGAGCTCCGGCCAGGGCTCCGCGGCCGCCGAGCCCGCAGCGCCGAGGCTCAGCGCCGACCAGGCGCAACTCGCCACCAGAGGAGCG
>WAAD01031624.1:153808-181688 GCA_013389945.1 Fregata magnificens
GGGGCTGCCCCGGCCCCGCTCCCCGCCTCCGGCAGGCAGCCCCGGGGGAAGGAGCCCCGGGGGAAGGAGCCCCGGGGAGCTCTGAAACACCAGCGCGCTCTCAAGCATCTAACAGCCCATAAAGCTCAGATGCAATTAATAGGAGTAATTGGCGAACTATGCTCATTACGGCCAGCCCGCGAGCAGCACTAGCGCTTCTCCTGCTGCACAAATAGTCACTTGGTAACACCCTGAGGCTGTTCATGCATTTGCACCCCCGGCCTCTCCCTGTGCTGGCCCACACGGGACAATGAAAAATATTCTCAGGCCTGAAGTAGCCGCTGTGAACTGGAAGAGCTGTAGCCAGAAGAGACATAAAGGACAAAAGGCCCTGCAGAGGGACCTGGACAGGCTGGATCGATGGGCCGAGGCCAACTGTATGAGGTTCAACAAGGCCAAGTGCCGGGTCCTGCACTTGGGTCACAACAACCCCGTGCAACGCTACAGGCTTGGGGAAGAGTGGCTGGAGAGCTGCCCGGCGGAAAAGGACCTGGGGGTGCTGGTCGACAGCCGGCTGAACATGAGCCGGCAGTGTGCCCAGGTGGCCAAGAAGGCCAATGGCATCCTGGCTTGTATCAGGAATAGCGTGACCAGCAGGAGTAGGGAAGTGATCGTGCCCCTGTACTTGGCACTGGTGAGGCCGCACCTCGAGTACTGTGTTCAGTTTTGGGCCCCTCAGTACAAGAAGGACACTGAGGTGCTGGAGCGTGTCCAGAGAAGGGCAACGAGGCTGGTGAAGGGTCTAGAACACAAGTCTGATGAGGAGCNCGGGTGCTGGACTCTTCTCCCAAGAAACTAGCGATAGGACGAGAGGGAATGGCTTCAAGTTGCGTCAGGGGAGGTTTAGACTGGACATCAGGAAGAATTTCTTTACTGAAAGAGTGGTTAGGCATTGGAACAGGCTGCCCAGAGAGGTGGTGGAGTCGTCAACCCTGGGGGCGTTCAAAAAAGGTGTAGACGTGGCACTCCAGGGCCTAGTTTAGGAGTCATGGTGGTGTTAGTTGATGGTTGGACTTGATGATCTTTTCCAACCTTAATGATTCTATGATTCTATGACAGCAGGAAGGTCTACACCACCACGTTTTCATCAACAGTGCACCTTCTGTCATCCCTCCCCAGTTAGTACAGGAATAAGAAAGAAAGAAAAAGAAAAAAAAAGGGAAATGAGTTTTGCTTTGTCTTGCAACATGTATTCAAAAAACTGCGCCCCAAGACATCCTATGAAAACTTGCAGAAGCAATGGCAAAGCAAATTGTTTTGGAGACCCGTTGCATTTTAAGCCATTTACTCAGTTAAGTCAACTTTAACGTAGCCAGCTTTTAGCAGCAAACAGAGCCAAGGTACCAGTTTTACCAATTATTCTTTGAAGCCACTTTAAAATAGCAGCATTGGTCTTGCTGGTTGGATTTTACTTCATTTAGTTCTAGCATTTCAGACATGGCTGAGAGCAGCAATAGACGAAGACAACAGTGAAGCAGCTAGGTGGCATCAGAGCTCAGTAAACCTGGCCAGGAGGAGGGAATCAGCCTGCAGGAGAGTGCCTGGTGCTGCTGCTGCTGAGCACACCAGGATAACGATGTTTGATATCAAGCAGCCTGCAGGATAATCTTTGGGGGGCAAGGTGGGTGACTAGTTTAACCCCCTGCCAACCAGAGCTCCCTCTCCCCTTGTTAGACCTGCTACAAGTCAAGTTCCAGGAAGACTAGACAGACAGCACGCCAGAGCCAAAAGCTCCTAGTTTGGCCTTACTTCATATAGGCAAGTCTGCTGATGCTGGCCCTGCTCTCTCATGCAAACAGCCATGGGCCAGACCAGTTCTTTACCTTTTTTCTTTTTTTTTTTTTTTTTTTTTTTCTTTTTTTTTTTTTTTTGATAGTGCAGGACAAAAACATGCCAGAAAGACACACTTCTGTCAATGCATTCGTGGTCTCTAGGCTGGCTTAAAGAGTACCCCCTTTCCTTGTGCAGTGCAACTGCTTCGTGTTTATTCCAGCAAACACTAACTCTGGGAAGCAGCTCTCCTTGTTTGTCCCCAGTATTTCACAGAGGCAGCGGACAGGTCAAGGCTGCAGGCAAGTGGAGAGAACACAGGTAAGTTGATCCAGCAGCAAAATGAAACAAAATTGGAGAAGTCGAGAGACATCAGAAAGCTGAGCAGTTTGAAATGCATCCCTGGGACCTTCAAAGCAAACCCAACCCCAGCAGGCTGTCCTGAAGACTGGCTTAAGAAAAGGCCGAGCATGATTTTAAGGCACTTTGCAGTAATTTCTCAGTTTACCACAGTGTAATGCTTCCCCTTGCAAATGAGTCCCCAAACAGCTCTGCCTGTAGGATCCCTACAACACCACAGATACACATGAAGAAATGCATCTGCTCCTGCTATGCCCTTGCGTTGCCACGAGGAGCTGGCTCGTTGGAGGGCAACTACAGACCTGGCAGGGGCTGAAGGCCTGAAAGCCCTTCTCCTGAAGGTCCAGGGAGCAGGAGACTAACTGCATCTTTCTGTGGAAGTGACAGACTGAAATCAAATAGCTTTTAAAAGCGTTTAGTTAAACTGAAATGCAGACCATCTCTGTGGAGTTTTAAAGGAGTGCCTTATTCTGCTTTATGTCTAATCTATTCCTAATTAAATTAAGACAAGTTTTTCTTAAGCCAGATTTACGTCTGTTAAAAAGGATCCACGTAGCCTTTTGCTCCAGAATTGCCATATTGATTTTACAGAAGCATCCACTACTTAAAGTGGGTGGAACAGTTTCCAGAAACCAACTGAAGACCAAAAATCAAGCCAATTCATACAGGCGTTCACTAACCCTCCTCCAAGGAGTAGAAAGCTTTAAGATACACCTCAACTCACAGCAGGGAGGGAAAGATCAAGGATTACAAAACCAAACCTTGGTCACAGGCCGTGCCTCTCGACGTTGCCTTATGAACAGTGACATTAATACGGGCCCTGCAGAGATGCCAGCAATGTTGGACGCATCGAGTCACTCTGAGCGAGAGCTGCCTCAGGACTTGAGCACAGCATCAGCATGTAAAACAGCATCCAGGGATTAACTGCTGTCCCAGTTTCTCATAATTAAGCAAGATTAACAGATAGATACTCCCAGCAGCCACCAGTATTAGTAGCTCAGATTTGTTTCCAATAAGACTATAGATCAAGTGGCTGAGAGAGGTTTGGGCAACAACAATTGCCTTTAACAGCACTCTCGAAGTACAAACTCTAATAATTTACGTGCTTCAAATCCATTTGTTATATATACTGCACCACTGCTGTTCACCTGGCATTTAAATTTGCAGTAAGAGATGAGCTCTCAAGGGACTTAGTGCTTAAGGCTGTTTTACACAGGAGTCCTGAGCACCCATCCAGTTCTGTACTGGTCTTTGACACTGGTTTACTTAACTCAAACTGGGGTCAAGAGGCAGGAAAGGCGAAGAAAGGGATGAGGGCAGCAGGGACAGACAACCAAGGACTCCAAATCTGTTAGAATATGGATTATGGGAGTCTCAAGGTAGAAGCAGGTGCGAATTTAAACTTTTGTCAAGATGGCAGAAATAACTACTGCAGTTCTTTGTACTCACAGCAACAGACGCTGTTCCCTAAGCATTCCTACACCTCTAAAACTGCAGGACACTCACTGGAAGGGGAGAAGAGGAAGGCGAGGCATTCTTTGCTCTGGACACATGGTAGTTTGCATCCTCACCTCACCAGCATTCAGCATATATTCAGTTCAACACCTGCCACACCTGTTACATCAAAGAAATTTAAAGTACGTTTCAGCCACAAATAGCAAATATTAACCGATCTAACTTCACTGATTCAGAGTCATGATCGCCACACTGACTTCCACGATAGCGGAAGTTACCTTTCTTCCCACCCAAATTTATATTCACATCTCAATTTTTTAACATAAAGGTGAACAATCAGTGCCCAGAAATTAAAATAAGTACAGATAAAATGGCTTGTAGGAACAACTTTGAGCCAACAGGTTTGGCACAGAATCAAGCCTCTTAAACACCCAGATCTGAGAGAAGTAGGCAATCATTAACAAAGAACTTACCAGCTTGCAACAATCTTCCCTAACCAAGCTCACAACCTCCTGGCTGCTCCCCCCAGCACTCTGTGTTCTTATACACGGCCCTTCTTTGCCAAGGCTTTTGATGGCATGGAGGGGAGAAAAAGGGGAAAACCTGCTCTTTTCACCAAAGATAGTATGAAATCACACACCTCGCTTCCATAACAACAGCATTAAAGGAGTATTCCTCCCTCTTCCTCCCATTTCAACTCAATGCATTTTGAGACTTCTACTGAAGTAGACGTATTCTTTACTGTCAAAGCTACATGGAGACCTGATATTGACTATGACAACTGGAGTAGACAATAGTTTCATGTAATGGTATAAAGTTCTCCAAGGGTCTGAATCATTTAAACATGTTAAATATTTTCTAACCAAGGTACCAACTGCAATTTTAGTCCGTAGACCCCAGCTCAGAGCTGTCTGCATTCAGCCATTTCCACGGAAGGACTTGCCAAGCCCTAATTCTTTAAGAAGTTGTAGTCCATCATATCTGAAGAAGTTAAGATCAAGGTTAGCCTAAGCCCACAACTCAAAACCCCCTTACCATACACTTCAGGAAAAGACAGTTTGAATTCCATACAATTTATAGCTAAGGGAAGGGAAAACAGTCTTAGATTTGACCCTCAGTAAAATCCAATTTAGGAGAGAATTAAACAAGATCCAGACCACGTTCACTTGATAAAGTGCCTGTTGGATGTTCTTCGGGGAACTCCCTCCCCCCGTCCAGCTGAATTACTCCTTAGCCTCCAAAGCAGAATGAGTTGCACTTCTTGAAAGGTGTTGAAGTCTGGTGTAATAGTGTCAACCTCCTACAAAGCTGAAAAACAACTGATCACTTCAATCTAAACAAGACTTAACAGGCTGCAAGGTGTTTCAGGTGGCTAGAATAGCATCAAGCATTTCGCAACCAGTGATCAAGTTCTTGGACTAAGTGCTGACAATGCATGAATGAAGAACAGCAACAAGACTTAACAAACATGATTAGTATTATCCAACTGCTTTGTTATAAATATATTATATACATTCAAACATCACATTAAAATATTATTCCGTTACACCAGAAGAGATTAAGGCTTTATATTATTTACAGAAACAAGCAAGCACCTTAAAAAAAAAACCAAAACACCAGTCATTGACATTTCCCTTCTAACATACAAGTTTGATACCTTGAGCTCTTGAATACAGCTATTTGCAATGTGCCCAATGCTAGAACTATTTAAAATATTTATTGTCAGGGTAGGAAACACTTAATAGAAGACTCATCAGTGAGCGCTCCACATGAACAAACATGAGCATGTATTGTACTGGCTGCCCTCCCTCTCCTCAGAGGCTTGTCAAGTTGAAGGCTTATGCAGAAACGGTTTGCTCAATTCCACGTAGAGAGTAGAACAATTTTATTTTAAAGGAAACTGAAGACACTTGAGGATTCGTGGCCCACTGGTGGAGTGGGATTCTCGAAGTCCGTTCCACGTTACATCAATTAGATTTAACATGATAGCAAAGATAGAGCTCTAAGTTTACCAATCACTAAGTGCATTGAACAGTGATGATTTGATAGGCTTCCATTACTCTGACACACTGTTTTCATGCAGTGTACCTCGACCCAAACATGAAGTGACAAACTGTTGTCACCATTCCCCCTATAGGTCTTAGGCAACAAGCTATTTTTGAAGCGTTAAATAATGTTGATACAACACATGTTTACTACGCCACCATGTACCAATGGAGTGACTGTCCTGCCTTCTGGCTTGCCCAATAGCCTTATGAGATACAGTGATGAAGTATTTTCTAAGATGTAAGCAGACATGGCTAAACGAAAAGGTGCTCAGTAAGAGTAATCATCTTCATTTCAAGTATTGTTTTAAGAATTAGTTCTTTTCATTACAGTCTGTGTTAGCACTTTTTAGTTTGTGCTTTAGAGTCTGTTATTTCTTTGCAGGTCTTGAATTTGGCTGATGGCTTTATATTTCTTTTTTTTTTTAAAAACCAACAACATTGGCAACAAGTTAAGGATTGCAGAAGGCTGGCAAAAGTTATTTAATTTTCTGAGCCCATTTCATGTCATCTGCTCTTGGCTTCTCCCCAGTAACTCCTTGGATAATGTTCTCCAAACACCTCCAAAATCTTATCTTCTCTAATGGATAGTTCAGCCAACCTAAGTGATTGCAAAGGGAAAAAAAAGGATTAGTTTGTCATAGCATCCAAAGTTCAATGTCTTGCAATGTTTATTTAATAACATTCTTTAAATTAAACACAAAGTAAATGTAAGGGGAGTTCAGAGGCAGACTACTCTACGGCCATTGCAAAGCTATCAGAAAAGGGACCAGCAAGTTGAATGATTTGTGTTAGAAGCAAGGCATTTGTATTAGTAGCACCTTAGATTTAGTATTGAAATTTAAGCAACCAAGCAAAAACCCCAGCCCAACAATTTCAGCTATTTTTCCCCTAATTAGTTTCCCTATCACCAAAGCCAGCTCAGCTTTTCTCTGTGTTTCTCATTAGTTAGTAGAGCAAGAAAGTAAATGCACGGCTCCGAAATCTCAAATACATTATCAATGCCACAGTTTCTAGAAAAAAAAGAAATAAATAATAATTTAAAAAAAAAAAATCGAGATTTCTGTTTGGGACCTAAACACCCCTAAGGTTCAGCAAACTAAAAGTTTTTTCTTAAATAAAGCCTCAAGTTTATATAATTCCAACATCAATTTTCATTTTTAAGGTACTTAAATGTATTATGCTCTCCCTGAGCAAAATTAAGGTTTGTGTAAGTGATTGCTCATGAAGCCTGTGATAGGGCAATCTTGTCGTAGTACCACGCTGCATTTAACGGTAGCTGATGTTAGACACTTCCTGGATTAAAAGGGCAGCACTGCCAGCAGCACACTCCCAAAGCTGTGCAACTCTGCCAACAGAGCACTTCTGCTTCCCAGTAGCCAGAAAGGCTGTAACAGCTTGATATGGGACAGGCTTTTACCATTTTATGTAAAAATGGCAGTAAGTGCCATCACATTCTGCGTGCAACAGGAGTTTAACGCATCTTTCCTAGCCTACAGATTTAGGGTATTTTGGATGCTTTGTAGAAACCTTGCACTGTACAGACTGTGAGGTTGGAACTCACACAGGCTTAACAGGCCTCACCCTGAATTCAGAAAGGCTTCTGTCTCACTTTTAGGACAGTAATTAGTACATTAACTTGATTTTCTGATACTGTATTTTAATGCCAACCTAACTACATATAACTGACAGGAGAGTGCACAAAGAGGCAATTTCACAGGGTTTTATTACAATGTATTATATAGTAACTTTAGGCCTCTGTTTTATTAAATATCGTAAAACTAGGAAAACCAAAAGAAATCAGCACCGGGAAATGTTATTTCCCTGTAGGCGTTTTCCTACAACCAGGAAGAGATGGATGTACACAGGGTTATATCTGTTATCCCACACTTACAGAACTGTTCTGTAAGCACACTTTATTCCATGTACATTTCTGGAAAAGGGAAAAAAGTGTAAGAAGACGAAACCAAAGGAGAGGCAGGAATGAAGAAATTGTTACCACAATGGAAACAGTGAGCTAGCAGCAGTGGTCCATGTTAGAGGAAAGAGCTAAAATGCAGGATAGCTCGAGCAAGACTGGAACATGGGAAAGCTGCTGCAGAGCCAGCCCTGCTGGGTCCGAGTACCATCCCTACAGCGGTGACACAGCCAGCAGAAGGAAAACAACTGTTCTGGCTGGTCATGTCTTAGACTATGCGTATAGCTATTACGGGACAGAAATACTAAAGGGAGAGAACGTGCAGGACATTCACTGCTGAAAAATACCATATTTCTAGAGAGCTAGGTCACTCCTAATCAGACACAACTACAGGTTTAACGATCTATCGAAACGGGCACTGTTTTCAGCCACCTTCTGTAGGTAGACATGACCTTTCCTAGCTCACCTGCGATCCTGCGGCTCCACTCAACTCACTGTACACTGATGCCCTTTAAGAAGTCAGCCCATGCAAGTCTCATTAACACAGCCAGCACCCCTCAAGGAATGGATGACTCCTTCCTGCTGTCTAAAAATGGCAGTCAGTCCAAAAGCTTTAACATTGGGAATGCCAGAAAGCTCTGTTATCTGACACCTGCCCTGGCAGTGATACAGTGGCGGACCTTCACGTACACGGGTCAGCTCTGAAACCAAGTACGCTCTGTGGACTTGGCTGTCTACTCTTAAGTCCCTAAGAAGTGCATTACAATAACTAGTCCTATTTTACTCAGTAAAGGCCCCTTTTAAATAGCACACTGATTGCATATTTCTCTCTTCCTCCTTACTTCCACCCTACAAGAAAGGGAATTAGGGCTGCAGAAACACCTCGCTCCACTGGAAAATCCAAGTATACAATCTATCATGCTGTGTTATGTCAGACTAGTATGGTATGAACACTTACAGAAAGCATGGAGTGAACAGAAGCACATGTTTTTTTTTTTTTTTTTAAATGAGGAAGAAAAGCAACTAGCCCAAGACTGCTAATAACGGTCAGGTTTAAACTTTCAGGACATAGTAGGACTGGAAAAAAAAAAAACCCTTAGGGTGGCAAGATTTTTGCCATCATCTGTCAAGTCAGGCTTCTTAATAGTACCGTGTTTTTACATGACATTCTGGTCATGAGAAATAGATTCGTTTCTTGGCAGAGATTTCAAAACCGACATAAACTGTTTGTCAAAGCCAATGACAGAATGAAGAACCAGAGTGGTTTATTTCCAGCTGTCTGATTAACTTGATAACTTATTCAGGATTGTGCAACATTTGTGACTGAGCATACCCGCCTGTACTGTGGGCATAAAATTGAATACAGATATAAGAGGAACCTAAAGCCAATTTTCTGCAAGCCTGCCCACTCCGCTGCCCCAAATCAGAATGAATGAATACTGAAAATCCAAAAGCCTTGCTTTAGAAATGAGCATTCAAGGTAAGCTGCACCTGCAGATGATATGCTCTTTTGAAGGACCAGCAGCTTTAAGACTTTAAGGAACAAAATCCATTACTAGCATGAGATTACCCAAGATACCATGCAATCGGATCTCAGTACCACTGACTACCCCGTCAGGCTGAAAGTTACCTTTTAGCCAATCACGAATCTTCCCCCAACATTTTTTTATGCAACAAAAACCAACTATAGTTTTGCTAAGAGCTTGTGCAGCTAAGAGCACGGTTAACTTCACCATGTAATTTTCTAGGTATTTAATAGGCTGTCACTAAACTACATCTTGCCAGGTGAATTGCACTGGATTACTAAAGAGAGCTTGCAGTATGAACCAGATGGCAGTACCAGTTGTAATGCAGAAGTACGTCTCGTGTGGAGACACATGATGGATCCTGTGATGCTTCCGTGGCAGGATAACATGCCAGTCCTGTAGAAATATGACCCAGCGTGGAAGACCAAAGTAAGTGTGAGACCACTTGTGAATCTGGTTCGTCATGGTTATGAAGATGATAAGGGCAAAGACATAACACTCCCAAGGACACGTTTCATATAATGCCTCTGCAAAACAAGATGTGTATCTTTAAATACCATTTATGAAAAGGTAAATTTCTACTAGGAAAATGATGTCTTGCCCAGACAGAGCTGCCTGGTGCTGCCGGCACTAACAATGGCCTCAACGAAGCTGCTTTGGCAGAAGTGTCACGAGAGCCAGTGAGCCATAAGCAATTCCAGAATGTCACAAGACAGGCTGGTAAGTGCCAACGTCTCAACTCACCATAAACAGGAAGTAAAACTCTTGAGTTTACCATCTATAAAATTAACTTAATACTTTAATTCTTGCACTTCTAGTTTGCAAATAAAGTACTTCTACACAGAGATGAAGCATTTTATACACTTTAGAACAATGAGTTTCCCTATATGCACAGTTTGATCCCTCTTATAAAAAGAATGTTTACTCTAACTTCTAATGCTTCCTTGCAAGACTCTTCAGCCACAGATTCTCTGTCGAGCTAGAGAATCTAGCTGTCCCACCTTCTAGTTGCTCTACCTTCAAGAAAAAAAAAAAGCTTCCCTCCCTCCTCCCAGGAGCATCATGCTTCCAACAGCTATTCCTTGTCATCTCACATTCATTGATTTCTCCTAGCCTCAGAGAGACAAATATTCATTTAAATATCAACAAAAATACTAAATCCACATAAGTCGGAAGTAACAGCTTACCTGGGGAAAAAGAAACAAATTTGTATGCCATGTTTGCCAACGGGACTAGTGTCATAAAGCAGTTGTCTCCATTGGTCTCTATAAAATCATGTCTGGTAATTGCTGTGGGGTCAATATGATGTTCTCTAAAGGGTCTGATGAAAGCCTGAAAAAACAAATTGATAAACATGACACCACAGCTCAATAATGACCTTTGAAAGAAAAATATAAAAAAACCCAAAAAGCCTCACACGCATTCAAATCTGATGACTGAGTTTAAGAGAGTTCCATAGTACAAAGCATATAAGCAGGATTCAAACTTTTGTGATTACAACACTTCAGACAATTTGATTTACATTTGCAAAGCAATGCAGTTCCCAGACTCAAATCCAGTTTTTCATTGCTTTTCAGTTTTATTCTTCTTAATTTTCACTTAGGACCTTTAGTCTCTAGATCTCAAAAACAAAGCACCAGCACCCTAATTTCACAGACAAAATAAGCCTGTGAAAATCAAATATAAGTCACTTGCTAAGCAGCATAAAGCAAGAAAACACTAAAAAAAAAAAAAAGAAAATTCAGCCTAACCTTTTGTATGGGCTACAGATGACAGCTTTGACAGACTAAATGCAAGTTAAGTGACTAGACAAACTAACATAAATCAAACAGACTACACAAAAGTCTCCTCTAGGAGTAGAAATCACATCTGAATACACAATCCCAGAGGTGTCCTGATCAGTCTGAGCTCTTGTTTATTTAGTGCATAGTCTCCTGCAGTGCCTTTTTGTTTTGGTTTGGTTTGAACTATGGTCCAGAGATACAGGGATTCAAGGAGTACTAAGTCCATCGAAGGTGAACAAAAATAAGCCTAAAACCAACAGTTTTAATTCTGCTGTTCTAGTTCGTATATTTCTGGATAATTACAAGGAATATCCCATATACCTTTTTTTTTAACAGAGATCCTTCTAATATTGCACTGTGAGGAGTAATTAACGGCAGCTATGAAGAAGTTTATTTTAAAAAACAGATTATTGCTTATTATAGAAGTCAGTGCACCTTCCACTAAGCATCTGGCATTTGTAGCTGCAGATGTATAACACATCGCAAATCTAAATCTTCAGCCATCACCGTTCTAATACTACTACATTTACAATAGGGGCCAGTAGCACAGAGAACTGGAAAGATTTCTTACTGGAGCACCTTCATGTTTTACAAGACAGCTTTTAGAGAGTTTAGCTACAGGAACAATTCTCCACATCTCCATGTTTATTGGCCTTTTGGAAGATCTACACTAGTCCGGCCAGATTTCTACGCTTGCGGTGTCACAGGCCATTCCCACAGTACCTTGGGAAGGTCTGCGAACACTGGTATTGCAAAACTGTGTGCAAACCTTAAACAAGGTGATAAAATGGAACAGTGTCACCTTGCACATGTCACCTAGGCCAAGCGTAAACATGGCACTTTACCAGCAATATACTGTGCCATTTAGCGGAGGAGGGTTCTGGGGGTGGGGAAGCTGGTTACATTGGCAAGACTGCAAGAAAGATACAGCTTATATACACCGTCCAACACAGCTGGGAATACTGGAAGTGTCTCAGAAGGGTATTTCATAACTTTGGCAAGCTTAAGGATAAGAATCTCAAACCTTTCCAACTATGGGTAGCTCCACAGATCCCCAGGTATCTGCTCCCCAGTGAAATAATCCTGATAGAAAGTCAGCCGTAATCACTCCTGCAACTTGAATAAGGAGAGAGACAGTTAGATACACACAAGCATTTTTACTGACATACTGTCCCGGTTTTGGCAGGGATAGAGTTAATTTTCTTCCCAGTAGCTGGTATAGTGCTGTGTGTTGGATTTAGTATGAGAATAGCATTGATAACACACTGATGTTTTAGTTGTTGCTGGGTAGTGCTTACACTAGTCAAGGACTTTTCCAGCCTCCCATGCTCTGCCAGGTGCAGAAGCAGCTGGGAGGGGAGAAAGCACAACCAAAACAGTTGACTCAAACTAGCCAAAGGGCCACTCCATACCATACGACGTCATGCTCAGCGTATTAATGGTGGGGAGGTGGCCGGGGGGAGCGATCGCTGCTCGGGGACTGGCTGGGCATCGGTCAGCGGGTAGTGAGCGGGTGCATCACTTTTTTTTTTTTTCCTTTTCCTTCTCTACCTCGTCATTTTCCTTTTTGTTACAATATTATTATTATTTTTATTTTAATTATTAAACTGTTCTTATCTCAACCCACAAGTTTTCTTACTTTTGCACTTCTGATCCTCTCCCCCATCCCGGGCTGTGTGTGTGGGGTGTGAGCGGCTGTGTGGCGTTTAGCTGCCTGCCAGGTTAAACCACAACATGTATTCATATCTTATACTTGTTTTACAAGTTTACTTATTTATCTACCCCTAACTTAGATATTTACAACCACATGAGATCTACCCCATCTGAATAAACATAAGGTCAGGCATCTAGGAAAAAGAGGTTAACGAGACACCATTTGGACAGTTACAATCTTCATTAAATCTATAGCAAGATTTTGTGTTTAACCCATCTTCTACAGAAGAGCTTGACAAATCTTTGCAATTGCGAGTATGGAAAATACTAGTAAGTTAGAACTGAATCACTTGGATCTGCCTACCCTCTTCTTCAGTAGTGTTTAACAGATTACTCAGCTATAAAATAGTCGTAAGGCCACCCCAACAGGTAATATTATCTGCAGACCCTTCCTCTTCTCCCTCGGTCCCTTATGTCTGTAAAAAAAAAAAAAGCACTGAACTCCAATGACTACAGATAAGCACTAATTAAGAAGCCGCTCCTGGGTACAGCAATACTGTTTACAAAATAAGACTGGAACATCAAACAACTTCAAGACCACAGCATCTACAAAGCTATAGGCAAGGCCCCAGGAACCACGCTAATGACTCTCTGTAAGGGACATTGTACACTCACAATATTTGCATACTAAGTTAGATACACCATTAAACGGAGGTTGTTGCAACAAGCGTAAAGATTTTTCGAGCTGCCAACCACAGTAACTTTAAAACCGTGGCTAAGTAAAGGCGATTTTCAGTTCTTGCACATAAAGCCCTATTTTTGCCTTCACGTTCTGAATAATCTACCCACCCAAGTTTCTGGCTAATCCTGACATTTAAAAGTAAGGATGTAAGAGATGTTATTTGATCAGAACAGCTGTATATTTTCCAGTTAGTCATAGATCTGTCAGATGGTGTTTAACAGACACCTATCACTCTTCCCCTGCAGAAGTTGTCCGACTCTCAGGTTCCCAACCCCTTTAGTAATGAAGTCTCCAACGCAGTTTGAAACACCCTCCTGAATAAGCTCTACTGCCAGGCTCTTCATGCTCTTGAGGAAGAAAATTCAGAGAAGATTGCCGAAGAAGTTCCCTTGTTTATAACGGAGAGGCTGGGGGAATGTGGCATACAGCATAGCAGACACAGCAAAGAGTGAGATACTGCCTTGGGACCTCTACGCTTGAAGGATTTAGGACAGTCAAGCCCTGCCCTTTAAAGAACAGAGACATCAAGAGGTACCAGTTCAAACCTGCACATCTTGCTCTGAGCAGGTTTCAAGAGGGATTAGCCAGGTTTGGATGGAGCCTACATTTGCTGAAGAATAAACCAAACTAAGAATCAGGATCCTTCTTCACTGCAGTGCTGTCCCTTCAGGTTAATAAAAATATCAGAAAGATCTTTCTGTTCGTTTTTTTCTGAGATCGACCACCCTGTGAATATGTATAGAAGCATACTTGGTGACTCTCTGCGGAGCCAGCGTTCAGGCTCCGAAAGGGGGAGGCAGCACACACTTCTTACCTGCAGGTCTGGTTAAAAGAATTTAGCAGAAGCACAACCCAGATTTCAAAATAGCTACTGCAGTACTGTGCAAATACGATATACCTGGGAATTGATAGCATCTGATCTCAGTGCAAATCCCTCAAAATCATATACAAAGTTCATGCCAATTAAAGCACTACATACTGATCTTGCAGTCTATTGTTAAATGAGTCATAGCAACAGAAATACAAAGATTATGTGTTCAAAACACATGTTTCAAAGCAGCTCAGTTCGCAATTCCCTACTCCGATTTGGTGCTCAGAGCATAAGGCACAGTCACTTACTATTGGTATGCCTGGCAGTTCCCAGAGAAGCCTGTGGGTCCATGCAAGCCACTGAAGTGGTCACAGGGCCAGGTCAGAGCGGCTGGAACACAGTTCTTTAGTTTTCCCCGCCGATATTTACAAAAATCGGGCTGTTTACAGAAGTCACACATTGTAACATAGTCTTTGCACCACAAACAGGAGGGAGTTGCAAAACTAGAGGTGATGCAGGAAATTTATTTTTTGCTCTGCCTGCCTCACCAACTCTTCTTCAGATGTCTGTGAAGCTAGGAGAATTCCTGGCTTTCTCCTCCACTAGCCAGCACTTGTTTCTCTCTGTGTCTGAAGACCTTCTTCAAGCACAGCTTCTCATTTATAGTATTGAGGCTTTTTGTGATGGGCATGTACCCCTCTGCCTGCTAAGATGTTAGGCAAGACAATTCCAACTCACTTGTAATCCAACCCAAAAGTTAAAATTGTTGGTATGCTGGTTCATCTTGCTTTGACTCCAAGGCATCTTGTTACTCCTCCCTCTCTCACAGAAGCTTAAAAGCAATCTGAGATACGCCAGGAAACAAAACTACAAATGTGCATCTTTCCCCATAAATCACACAACTTTTATTTACCCTGGTCACGATCTGGACTCTGGTTTTCCCACTCCAATCAGGATGCTTAGGTCAGCTGCCTTGAGAGTCCAGTTTAATGAAGTTCTTCTAACATTAGCAGGATTGCTAAAGAGCAGGTAATTTTTTGAACACAAAAGGGGATGAGGTTGTTCTGTTACTATCGATCAAGTGCTCTTCATCTTCAGGGCACAGCAGTTACCTATACTGCATGCAGCACGGCATGTTTCAGACATACCCCTCCTTGCGGTTACCTTTTGCTTAGCTGATCCCTCACCTCTTCAGTCCTTCCCCTCACCTTTCATTTTCAAAAAGGGAGAAGAAATAAAATCAGGATTAGTGTGGCACCTACTACCCCAGGCGGCTTTCTTTTCGTATTATAAATCAATCCCCACTGCTGAAGCCATTATTTAGTTGGCCCAAACTCTTAAATAGAGCAGGAGACACTTCATCCTTTATGTATCACCGTATTGTACTGAAGACAGCTTATTTTTTATAAACAGTAAATTCTGTACACTTGTTTTTGTTTCAGACCACACATGTAAGCTACAGTGAGACAGGGTGGAGCACAACAGCTTTTAGATCTGCACCTAGCAGCTGAAAGAGCAAACAGCCTTGATTCAGGGGGAAGATATCCAAACTACACTTCACTTCGCAACAACTAAAATACCATTCTTGCTGAGGTAATCACCCTATTAACCCCCATCGCCTCCAGCACACTACATTATCAGAGCTTGAAATAGCAGCAGGAAGAACAACAAAAATAGAGGCAAAATACTGACAGTTCAATAGATATTTCGCATGTTACTTTGATGTCAGCTGGTAGAAAGCTAAGAGGAAAGAATGAAGGGTGCCTGAAGCAGTGCATTATACTAAGGCAATCTGAAAAAAACCCTAACTACCAGAAATCATCTTTCAGCTGCATTGCAGAAGGGCTTGCTCGCTCTTCAGCGGTTCCGTATGATGAGTTGTAATAAAAGAGCAAAAACTGTACCAAAGGTTACACATGACTAGCATCGCAACACTTCGTTGGCGTCCTGTCTTCAGACTCAGAAGGCACATCAGACGGCAATGAATTGAACTCAATATTCTCATATACCCGACGCTGTCTTTAGTTAAAATGGGAAAACCAAGGCACGGATGTTCAGCTGCTTCTCTAAGGTAGTATAAGATCTTGACGCTCTGTCATCAAGGTTGGGAGGGCGAGATAAGATTGACAGCCCTGAGCATGAATTAAGAGTTAAGCATAAAGTCAGAAAAAGCAGGATATCCACAGTATAGATAAATATATGAACTGCAAATGGTGGATTCACACACTCATTAGAAGCAAGATCAGTAAAGATTTAGAGAAATACTGCTCTGTACGCATTAGTTTTACTCCAGCCTGCTGAGCAGTGGGATGGAGGATCAGCCCACCTATTGCTTATATCTGAAGAGGAGGCGAGTACTCCGAAAACGCAGGAGGGGAAGAAGGCACTGCAGTTAAGAAGCGAGCTGCAGAACTTGCTTCAAACACCAGGATTTCTTTGTTTTGGAAGTAGACTGCTGAATCAGGAGAAAAGAAAAAGGTCTAGCATACAGGGAGACCAAAGGTGTACAAATGAACTTCAACCAGTAGCAGATGTTTTAAAATAAGCACACACAGGACCGACGCATACATCTGCCAGAATGGCTGTTCTTTTGCAGCCACACCGTAGTTGTGATCCTTTGCGCAGGCATGCCTGCAGGCACAGCAGCACCCTTGGGACACCTCCGAGGAAGCGAGTGCCTCTCGTCTGAGTCAGGGGACATGCCAGAGCATGACCACTGGCACACAGACAGCCCAGCCACCCGCTGAGCAGTGCGTCGCAGGGCTGGAAGTGCAACTGGCCCGAACATATAATTGACACGAGACGGCTTTGCTCCCGCTTGTGTTCTGTTCAGAAACCAGATAATATGTAGGGGTTTGGGTCACAGAAGAGCCCCCACTCGTCCTCTTCCTTGCTGAGGTACCAAACTGAGAGGTTACAACTTGCAACCTTCACGAAGGGCTTCTCTTGTGAGCAAGTCACATACCACTTCCTGCAGCCTGGCTGCTCCCAGGCGCGAGTGGAAGGAAGCCAAATGAGAGCGGGACATTTGAGGTACAAGCTGTTCAAGAGATAAAACTATTTTGCGTGCTTGCAACAAAAAGTTGTACTTCACCGAAATTTTACAGAGCCAAGTGTAAGCCTGGCTTTGCATAGATATAATTCTAAAATTGTAACCCAGAAGCCTTACGGTAGAGTATATAAAGTTTCATATTTACTGTAAAAATTCAGCTAGAGACTCTGGAGAGGAAAAAACCCCAGCATAAGAAGTTATTAAATAACTTGATGCTATTGTATAACATCATTGAGAAGTACAGTCATTTTTAATCAGTGACTGCACGAACTAGTTGAATGTTACAGCACTAAAGAGCCAGGGGAGTGGCTAATTCCACAACAGAAAAAATTTTGGTTTCTAAAAATCAATATGGTAAAGTAACAGTTGTTTGTTACTTATATGCTTACAAAAATAAAACGCCTTAGCCATCTGCATTCCATATTTAGTGGCTTTCTGTACAGAGACGGCAGGGGTTTGATACTATGGCAAGTTATAAGGCTAAGAAAATAATCCATGAACATTTCAACAAGTATAAAGTGTAGCAGCTTAAAAGCAAAAAAAAAAAAAAAAAAAGAAGAGTTAACAATTTTGGCTATTTAAACCTGAGAAATACTCAGTCAGAACTGGACCTAACAGTGCAAGTAAGCAGAGAACACAGCTGAACTATGAAATAAAAGAAGGGCCTGGATTTTATATGTATTATTATTATATATAGCAGTTATATTGCATTATAACTGGGTTTTCAAATAAGGCATGTCTATAATACACGCACTCCAGAGACGGGAAAAATCTATCCTAAGTCACACAAGTTTATTTTGCAAGATTGGCAGGCTACTCATATAGCAGACATTTCTTCTCCTTCCCCCATGTACTCCACTTACTCCCCACTATGGGAAAGCTGGCATAATCCACTGCCTCCCAGCAATGCCACCTGAGAAGGAGGCACACCTCTCGCCTCACCTCTCACTGGAACAGACCTGAACGCCAGCCTCAGGGCGGAAACCACGCCAGAGGCTAGCGGGAAAAGGAGGTCCCCAAGGGATCAGGGTACCGTCTCCCCCGGAGTGGAACAGCAGCAGATCCTGAAGCAAATACTCGTCTACCAGAAGCATGACTTGGCTAAGAATCAGTACCTGATAAACTTCATGATAGGAACTGCCAAATTTTATTTTCATGTCTTTAATCTTAGTCTATTTGCACAAAGCAAGCTATTCCTACTATTTCTCCAGCTGACGGAGTGCCTGCGAAGCACCTATCACATTTAAACGACAAAATCCTGACAACTTTACCTAGGCCTCAGGTTCTTAAACAAAAAGTACCATTGTGTGTACTTCTTTTCCCCAAGCATGCGTTACTAGAAAAAGCAATTAAGCCATCCCAGAAGCAAACGATTGAAAGAACAGAGAACAATGGATACCAAATGAAAACCAAGAGCAAGTTTTCCCTCACTAAAAAAAAAAAACCCAATACTTGCATTAGTATGACTAATCAAAGTAATCCTCCGGTTTCATCCATTTAAAACGCTCCCAGGAATCAAGCGGGCTGAGCTCAGCCCTCGGGAGCAGCGGGCAGTTTTGTGCATGCAGGTTGGCACCCAGGGGAGACCTAATACCCAAACATTTGCCTGGTGCGGGACGTAAGCGGCCACAACGCTGGTTTTGTTCAAGGCCCGCACTCTCTCACCGAAGCTGATCACTCTGCCACCACTCACTATAACCGAGTCCATCAGGGCAACACTCCAGAGCGTGCTGGTGTTTTGAAGTGCAAGAGGCACTATTCTGAGTGAATCAGGGCCACTGAGACCTATAGTTCTTAAATTCTCGAGCCAAAGTCCCCTGCAACTTTAAGAGAGCCCCGACAACTCGGCCGGGACACAGAGCTTTCTTTGTCCCAGTCCCTGTTGCTGACAGAGAGCAATAGCACATCTGCTGTGCACACAAGTGGGAAAGCAGATGGGGCCATGTCACCAGCTTCCCCCCACTGCCAGGGCAAGCAGTCTCAGGCAGGGAGAAGGGCTCATCTCCCCCCCATCGGGGTACAGCCCTCACCCACCCTGCCCGAGAACAGCTGCTAGCACGCTTGAGAAGTTCGTCCCCGAACCCAAGTTACATGAAGAACCGATAACTGGTGTCAACGTCACCCGCCCGAGTGCAAACCAGCAATTACACTCCATAATTCCACCTTCAAGACCAACGGCCTCCAGGATCCTTTGGCGCAGGAGAGGCCCGGCGCTCCTAAGTTAACACACGCAACTACTACAACACGGACCAGCAGAAGAAGATGTAATACAAGTTGTGTTTGTTTGTGCCACACGAAGTGCAACAAAACGCAGGGTCAAAGTTTTGCCTATTTAATCACAGCCTGTGGAGTCTCCAACTTTAAGAGACGATACAGTTCAGAATGGAAAACACAAAGTTGCCTACAGCTGTGAAGTAGCTGAGAGTTACTGCAGGTGGGGCGAGACAGCAGGTGACAAAGATTTGGCTTATTTGGACCAAGACTGAAGTAAAGGATAATTTGCCTTTGTTAACTGAGGTTTCCCTGCTGTGATTTCAAGAGCCTTTTAAATCAAAATTTCCAGTGGACGCTCATTTTAACGTACAAAGTAAATCCAAAGTGAAGTGACGTCGTTACAGTTCTGCCTCTCGCTGCAAGGCAGCAGGACTTTGAAGCGGCTGATCCACATGCACAGCAGTCCATTTCATAAAGCCTTCGTGGTCTCTAGAGTGCTCTTACCCCAGTGCGTGCCAGAGCTTTCACACGTATTACACACTCATCATTTGGCTCTGCAATGCAGCTAACCAAGCGCAGCTCTGCAGAGCTACTCAAGCTTGAAAGAAAAAGGTTTTGCACCTTGATCAGAACAAGTTTCTGTTTCGAAAGTGAACTAAGCGATCTCTTTCTGCATCCTCTGTCCGGCCAACCCACGTTTGCAATAATGAAATGTGTACCTCAAATGGGTTTAAAAAAAAAACTAGTTCCCCACCCCTCAAGCCAGCAATGATTAATTGTATCTTGTGCTGTATCACAAGATTCTAAAGATATAGGCCCTACATGGGGCAGCTCTTACACATATAAGCAGGTTACAACACAAACTTAACTATTTTTTTTAAGACTGCACTAAACAGCGTCTATTAAGAACAAACGTGGCTGCAGATAAAAGTCAAGTGTCAGAAACAAGTCAATCAATTTGGAAAAAAGGCTTTAAAACCCTATACAGAGACATGAGGAGGGAGGGAAAAAATGAAAACCAGAATCCACGGTGTAACTTGCCAAACTTTTTACCTAGATGCTATTAATATACCGCCTATATATACAACTCATATATATGGAATAATATGCTGGACACCACAAACTCACCCGAAGGTGTAAGAGCTTTCAAGCCTAATCTTACATGTTTTGGTGAGGCCTTCCTGCTTATCACACAAGCAGCCAGCCTCGTCCCCGGCACTACTGCGTTTCTGTTACAGCGGCAGAGGCTCTGGTTCCGCAGTACTGTTAGGACAGTGTCCCGCTGCAGTGAGACGGTTCAGCTGCAGCTGAAAAAATGGGGGTACTAAACCTCCACCACAGCCAGCCTTCCTAACCTAGCTTACCCTGGAGTTAACCGTGTGCACGCAAATAAAATACCAAATTCAAATCTACGTAGTTGTCAGCTTGCGTGAAAAGGAAAATTTTCACAGCTCCTCAGCAGCTGAAGACCTTCACAACAGGGCATGACTGGATTTAACACAGAAACAAACAAACAAAAAATCCATTCCCTGCCTTTTTTTTTTTTTTTTTTTGACAGTGAGGAGGGGAAGGGAATTGTCTCATGTCTCTGCTAAACCAGCCTGGAAGACAAGAGACTCACACGGCTTCCTCTTCCTTTCCGGCAAGATCATCTTTGGTCAGCAGAAAACAACCCAGTTCAAAAGCTATTCTAAAACACCACCGTAAAGTTCTCGCCTGCCTTCCCTCACGAGTGCCCGTAGGTGGTTCAGCACAGCAAATGACAGCATGCCACGTGGGTCCGTTTCTCAGCAGACTGCCTGCTCACATCACACAAGGAAGTAAGCGCTTTCGGACTGCCAGTAAGAGGAGGATCAGATCTTTTTTTGTCCCCAAAATTTCTAGATTAAGGTATTTACAGTATTACCCACGTTACAATTATGTGTGCTTTTAAAGGCACGAAAAAAGAAGATATAACACAGCCTTTAATTATAGATATAGGGTTTAGGCTAGGTGAAATGATGCAGAAGGTTCAAACTACTCCCTATTTCTTAGAAGAAAACGTGTAACTACGTAAGAGTACACAGGGGGTCCCAACAACGCATCTTAATGAACAGGTCTGCACGGCAGATCAGATCCAGCCCATTGGATCACTGATCGCTTTCAGATTTCCAAAGACCTGATGCGAACCCGATCTAGAGCTATGTCTTCATTAGCAAAATTTTGTGATCTCAACTCAAAGGTCAATATTCTAACCTAAGCTTCAGGAAAGCTTTCAATGAGAACACATCCGACGGTGTCTGTGCCTCAATATTCCCCATCTTACCCACTGTGCTGCATGTGGTGTTTAGGGAGTCAGGGCATTTACGGAGACGAGTTTCACAAAACTTAAAAAAACCTAACCATCCCTGGGAATTATAGACATCATTCACACTTTACCTGGGGAAACAATGTATTGAAGGAAGACAGCAAAACAAGATAGTGTCCAGCGCTTATTATTTTATTGCACTTATTTTTGTACACGCTATCAGTTATTTCCACACTGCTTTATTTACACAGAATCCAGATTCTGCTACTTTAATCATTCACTACTACTTAAATAGTATTATCAGTGAATTGGCTGCTTTATCAGTTAAACTGGTAACCAGGATATCAGAGAACTCAAGCTTTTATCAATATTAACTTTGAGATGAAAGCTGGTTGCGAACAGATTGCACTACAGGTTAACCATCATTACTGATTCTCTTGTCTACATCTGTCCTCATCATTACGGAGCAGTTCTCAAGCCATGTCCTTCTCCATTCCTCCCAACACCTCCACATCATCAGCTGAGAGCAGGCAAGACTAAATTAGGCCAAGTGAGCTGGTATGATTCACAGTGGGAGGACACTGCTCCCCCTTAGCCCCAACACAAAGCCAATAACCTCTAAACAGACATCAGGAATTACCACTTCTCAGTTTTGGCAAAAATTCAAAGCCTCTATCACATATCACTATTTGAATCTGCTCTTTGGGGTTTTTTTGGGGGTGTTTTTTTTGTTTGTGGTTTTTTTTTTTGTTTTGGGTTTTTTTGGTTTTGTTTTTGGTTTTTTTTTTTTTTTTTTTTTTTTTAAATCATTAGCAAGATGCCACAGTGATTACAAACAAGTACCATTCTCTTCTAAAACATACACCACCTCACACAGTTTACAGAAAAGTTAATTTTACTATAAAGCACAGAAGGTGAACACCTGTAGCTAGCTTATATGGTGTCCTACTGAATAAGACCATATATGTTCTTTCAGTTCACAAGGCAATTCATACGAAAATACGTAAACATTTATACACACCCAACACAAGAAGTTAATATTGCATTCAGTATGCATCGCAAGTACAGTAGAAGACTGGTGAAATGCTTAGTTATTATTCTCTTCCCTCCCTCATCCCATAGTAGAAGTTTACCAGAAAATTATGAAAGGCATGCGTTGCAGAGCTGACTCCTCCGATTTCTAAATTTAATCCTCTTTCCTTTTCCCACATCCCCTCCCATACATACATGACCACACAGCTAACAGTGACGCTTGCTGCCCAGATAACGGCAACAGACTGAGTCAGCCACAGATGACCAACTGCTTCAGCTCGGCCTGCTCCACCGCCCTCTCTTCTGCCTGTTCTCAAGAAAGTTTCTGTGCGACAGCATTTCAATACTGTAACACAAAGCTCATGTAAATACCGATACTTTTTGCCCCGAGTGTTAAGGAACATTCAAGCTGTGCACAGGTTTAGGCTTTGACTGATGTAATGAACGTATTGGAGTCCCTTTTCACACCCAGCTTATTCTCAGACAAGTTTTTCCTTTAGCCAGTTCCATGAAATTCCCAACTCTATCAGTAAAGCTGTACAGCATGAAACTAGAATCCTTTACTAGTTCTTCCTCTCCTTCACTGAAAAGGTGCAATCAGCAGCTCACACTGCATCTAGACCAGCTAGCTCTGTACTGCCGAGATCCAGCCAATTTAAAATGTCTCTACGCATCTAAGGCAAAGATATGAGACTGAGCGAGCTTGCTTGCCTGCGCTTCCAACCAAATGAAGTAGTAAGAGACCAGGAGTCGCATTTATCACCACAAGAAAGCTGCAACTTTTCTTACATTGCTGGAAAAAAGTCATCGTTCAGGATAAAGGCCAAACTTCACATCCTGACATGAAAGCATAGTACTCCAAAATACTTGGTTTTAGTTATCAGTCCCCAGAAATCAAGCCAGCTTGATGCCTGAAACACCTTTTATAAGAAAGCTTTTGCTTTCTGAAAAGTTCTGCTAAATATTTTTGTCAATCAATGTATTTTGTTTCCAACTCTGACAGCCTTGACATCTATTTTCCCTCTCAATAGTCCTCACACTTGCAATGACTACGTAAGAACACCAAACTTAAATAACTACGTTAAAAATGTCACCCTCTGAGATACTGAGAAGCCACTGAAATGAAAGACAGAAAGCAGCCACAATTTTTGCAGATGGTCTTAGTTTCAGCGGCACTACAACTGCACACACACAAACATCCCTCTCCCTTTTCAACAGTAAGTCAAGCCTGAAAGATCACACATTTGTTTCCAGCATTACAACAGACAGTCTTGCCTTGTTCACGGCAGCGAACGGTTCCTACTTACATATCCCAACGATAACAGAGGGCGTGTGTTCCAGTCGCAAGTAGAAGAGAAGATTGTAAAAATTGAAACAGATCAGAGAGAAGCATAAGATGACGGAGATCCATTCTTGTAGTCTCTTTCCTGTTGGGAAAAAAGGAAAAAAAGCACGTTTTACTTCTATCTGAGAGGACATTTTGAAGTTTGAAATAATACAGACAGACTATTCTACTGCCTGGATGACTCCATTTGTCTGACAGGGAACTGAAACAGCAACTTATTTATCCATGTGAGGCGTGCATATTTTGTTAAATGACATTCCTCTGCCCCGAGCCACTACTAACTCCTTCCCTCTGCCCTTGCCCAAACAACAGGGACAAATCAGACAACATCTCACATAGTCCTAGTTTCCTTTTCCCTGCGGTTGCTGGCATAACGTTCCTCCGCATCACATCTTTTTTCAAATTGGCATTTCATTCAATATTCAGTGTTGCTGGTATGGTTGAGTCCGGGAACAAACTTCTGGCCTCAGATGCCCTGTAGTTAAGTCACCTTGTGATCTGTAATATCTAAAATCTCAGAGCTTGTAAATAAAGCTGTTGTGCTAACAGGAAAAAGCATCATCCTGTACTTTGGTGGCCCTAGAATTGCTTTCCTAGCATTGCAAGTATACTTCTTAAGCTTGCTCACCTACCTCCTGCAGTCTTGTCTTTGCCTTCCTGCTCCCAGGCAGAAGGCTACGACCTCTCAGCCATTCTGAGGTGACAAGAGACAGAATAAGCAAAGAGAAAGAACGGGCACAAAGTCTCTCTTGTACCTTGCTGTACTACCTCGTACCTCTACAAAAACCTCATTTATTGCCTATAAAAAGAGAACAGACACACCAGAGTATGGTAACACTTTGAATATGCAGATTAGCAGCAGAAAGCTTCTGCCTGTCCATCACCGCTAGATCCTCACAAGGCACTGATGCTGAGGGCAAGGGAACGCTTAATGCAAGACCCGTGTGGATTAAGGCATCAGAAACAGACCTTTAATGCCTAAATCCAAGGAGGAGGTCTGAGCTGCCACCTCGGCCCAGACAGGCCCTGGCTGCAGTTAGCTCTTAACGTGCTCAGGATCAGACAGGTCAGTCTTCACCTATTTTAGGGGGCCAGTCAGCACAGCTGTCTCTTGCCCAGGGCTTCCCAGAGCAGTTAATCCCACAGTCCATTCCCCACTCCCTCCTGCAGCCTTATACACTTCGCACCACTCGAGTTTGCAGCAAAGCAATGTGCAGGGGAACAATCAGTAAGGACTACATGCGAGGTGCATGTCCTCTCACAGGAGCAGAGGCATACTCACATGTCTGGCACATGTTGAGGATAGCAGCTTCTTTCCTACTACCCCTCTATGTTGACCTACTGTCTGCTCAAATTTCTCCTCCTAAATGCTGAATCAAGTCCTTCTTCTCAACTATACCATGCAATGAAAAGGAAACTAGGAACATCACTGGAGGATCGGTATTATCTCCAATGCGCCTACAATGCAATATTTTAAAGAAGCACGAACAAAGACTTTTACAGTTCAGAGTTTTGTTCTAGAAAGGCCATGAGTATATAAATCAACATCCTCTGCAAGTAGCAAAGAAGAAAATCATAAAATTAAATTAAGACACAAGAACAAGCATATTTCAAGACAGCATCAGGTCACAATGTGGGAGATAAAGAGATCTATAAAGAGATCCCCAGAGTAATGAAAGTAAGAGTTAATTAACACTCACTTCCTGCATAAGAAAACCAAACCCTGATTAGAGGAGCCAAGTGGGTAGATCCTCATGGAACAATTAGCAGACTGCGGGGAAACACTACGCTACTTACTAGCAAGTCCCATGAGTTCAGTCTATGCAAACACCACTGTACTCTGAACACAGGGATCTCAAGACGACCGTCTGGAGATATCCGAGTCCAGAAATGCAACCCCAGCTCTGGACAGACTGGGAAGGCGAATCAGTCGAAGGAGCAGAGTCAGCACCAGTAACTTGTGTTCAAACAGCACTCAAATTTAAAAGTACGTCCCACATGAAGAAATAAGGTGCCAAAGCCACAAAGTATACGCTTAAAGAAATCGTGGAAATACTCCAGAGCCGTATTCACTCCTGCACAATTATACGTAATCCCCGTTCTTAAGGATTCAGTAGTTCAACATCATGTGCTTCCACCATAACACATATTCTGACGTTGTTTATGTAAGTTATTTACGTAATGCCAGAAAAAAAATTGCACATCTGATATACCATGACAGCTCACTGCTGACAGATATCACCATGCATATATTACTTCACAGACTTCCCAGGAAGTTCCGTCTACAGCTAAAGATAAGGGTAGCAAGTTGTTTGCAGGGGAAAATCTTTTCCCTTATGAGCAAGAGCACAGTGCAATAGTAAAGTCAGTGATTGCTTTTCTGTGAAGCAGAGGAATCAGTCACTGCCTGGATCAGAACTACGCATCTAGACCAGCTGAAAGACATCGCACACCACCCCCTCTCAAGGCAAGGAAGAGGTGACTAATACAAGCTGAAATGGGCAGACTTGCCCTGAACAGTCTAGAAAACTGACAAACTAATGAATGCCTTTGTTTTCTTATCATTACTTGGCTCTGTGCAAGTCAGAACTCCTGCTTTTCCAGTAATTGCCTTGGATGTGCAAGCTAAGCTATTCAGCTGACCTGCTGGAAACTGCAAGTGCTGAAAATGTGTCCTCCCTTCACCTGCGAATGAACTCACTGGTGTGCTGGTTTTGGCTGGGATAGAGTTAATTTTCTTTATAGTAGCTCATACGGGGCTGTGTTTTGGATTTGCGCTGGAAACAGTATGATAACCCAGGGATGGTTTCGTTACTGCGGAGCAGTGCTTACGCAGAGCCAAGGCCTTTGCTGCTCCTCACCCCACCCCAGCAGCGAGTGGGCTGGGGGTGCACAAGGAGTCGGGAGGGGGCACAGCCGGGACAGCTGACCCCAACTGACCCAAGGGATAGCCCACCCCATACGGCATCGTGCTCAGCATAGAAACCTGGGGGAGGAAGGAGGAGGGGGGTGGACGTTCGGAGTGATGGCGTTTGTCTTCCCAAGCCACCATTAGGCGTGATGGAGCCCGGCTTTCCTGGAGATGGCTGAACTCCTGCCTGCCGCTGGGAAGGAGTGAATGAATTCCTTGTTTTGCCTTGCTTGCGTGTGCGGCTGTTGCTTTACCTGTTAAACTGTCTTTATCTCAACCTGCAAGTCTTCTCACTTTTACTCTTCCGATTCTCTCCCCATCCCACCGCGGGGGAGCGAGCGGCTGTGGGGGGCTTAGCTGCCGGCTGGGGTTAAACCACGACAACTGGGAATGGCAACAATACCTAGCATTGCTCCCACTGTGAGCTAAAAACAAATAACATATTTAACTATAAGGAGTTTGCAGTTATTTCCCTAGCATAATCAAATAGCTGCTGTCACTATATTGAGCTCTGACAAATAGCAAGCTTCAGGAAGAGCAAGACAAAAATTCAAACATCCCTCTGCCCCTTTCTGAGGTGCCGGGACCGGTATCTCCGAGTCGTTCACCGGCCAAATATTCTGAAGCAAAAGCTCCTGTTGTTACCTTGCTAAGCAACCAAATCTGTACATCTGCTTTTGGATGGAAAGGTTAACTCTTTGTTTGTTTGTTTTTAAAGGGAAGAGCACTCGGGGCAGCTTCGAGTTTGGAAGCCTCCACCCCAGCAGCCAGGCCCTGGGCCCGCAGTTGGGACACCAGCCCCAGCCCGGCACCTCTCCCCCCGCCGAGCACCCAGCCCCTCCGCCGCAGCGCCGCCTTAACCCCTCACACGTCTGCTTCAGACCTGGTGTGCTACGTCCGCTCATCGAGCCCCCGCCTGGGGGGGCGGCCCGGCAG
>WAAD01031624.1:190868-250807 GCA_013389945.1 Fregata magnificens
GGAGCGCCCCCCCCCACCCCGACGGCGGCAGCTTGATCCTCTGCCGGGGGGGCCCCCCTGCGTCGTCTCCTCCTCCCCGCATCCCCCTTTGCTTTCATGCAACGCCTGGTGGCCTGGGACGCAGCATGCCTCCCCATCCAGCCGCCCGCCTTTAAATCCATGGAAGTGGCTAATTTCTATTACGAGGCGGACTGTCTGGCTGCTCTCAACAAGCTGCACCCGCGGGCGGCCGGGGGCCGCTCCATGACCGAGCTCACCGTAGGGGACCACGAGAGAGCCATCGACTTCAGCCCCTACCTGGACCCCTTAGCATCCCAGCAGCCGGCGCAGCCGCCGCCTCCCGCGGCAGCAGCAGGGGGCAACTTTGAGCCTCCCTGCAGCAGCGGCGGCGGCCAAGATTTCCTTTCCGATCTCTTCGCCGAGGACTATAAAGGCAGCGGCGGGAGCAAGAAGCCCGACTACACCTACATCAGCCTCGCCCGGCACAGCCACCCCTGCGCCAGCCAGAGCCACAAGCCGGGGGGGCTGCCGGGCTGCTTCCCGCCCCAGGTCGTGGAAACCAAAGTGGAGCCGGTCTTCGAGACCCTGGACTCTTGCAAAGGGCCCCGTAAGGAAGAGGGGGGAGCCGGGCCGGGACCGGGGGGCATGTCCTCGCCCTACGGCAGCACCGTGCGCTCCTACCTGGGTTACCAGTCGGTGCCGAGCGGCAGCAGCGGGAACCTGTCCACCTCGTCCTCCTCCAGCCCCCCCGGCACCCCCAACCCCTCCGAGTCCTCCAAGTCCGCCGCCGGCGGCGGGGGCTACTCCGCCCCCCCGGCGGGCAAGAACAAGCCCAAGAAGTGCGTGGACAAGCACAGCGACGAGTACAAGCTCCGCCGGGAGAGGAACAACATCGCGGTGCGCAAGAGCCGCGACAAAGCCAAAATGCGCAACCTGGAGACGCAGCACAAAGTCTTGGAACTGACGGCCGAGAACGAGCGGCTGCAGAAGAAGGTGGAGCAGCTCTCCCGGGAGCTCAGCACCCTCAGGAACTTGTTCAAACAGCTGCCCGAGCCCCTGCTCGCCTCCTCGCCTCGCTGCTGACCCCCGGCCGGCGCTGCGCTCCTCTCGGGCCGGGGCGAGGGGAGCCCGGGGGGCGGGTTGCCTGGTTTGGTTTTCATTTTGTTTCGGGGTTTTTTGTTTGGTTNCGGTGGGGCGCCGGCCCCGGGCGGGCTCTGCAGGCTGCTGGGCGCTGGGGTTATTTAAAAGAACGAGAGGAGAGCAAGGGCAAAGTGATGCAATCCTTTAAGCATGGCTGGGAATGCTGTGTACATGATGCAATCTCGTGTAACTGTCAGTCATGAATTGAGTAATCTGTTAAAGATGTTCCTACAGTTTTTTTATTATAAAGAATAATCTATTTCTATAAGAAAATACATATGTATATTTTGGGATCTATGCATTCTTGCTACATTTGAAGCATTAATGAACAATTTTAATAAACTTTATGACTAGGTTAAAAAAAGTAGCTTGTTTTATTTTGAAGGCACGTTTAAAGGTAGATTAAACGCAGGGTTGAAATTCTAGCTGAATCTGGCTCAAAAGGGATCAGGGTTTTTGTTAGTCTTTTGACTTTCTCTGTGACTCAGAGAAAGGGAAAAAAAAAAACAAACCCAAAACCCAGAAACCCCAAGAGAAACCCAGCAAAGAGCAGAGCTGGAAGGTTTAGCCAGTTCTTGTTGCCTCGTTTTATTTCCTCTATCACTTGCTTTAGCTGCTGCTTGGGTGTTTGGGGAGGAGGTGTTTGCGTTGGGTGTTTTTTGCACTTCTTGCTGTTCGGAATGTGTAGAGCAAGATGTGCTATCCAAACCATGACCAATCTTTGGCAAATAAACACCGAGTCTGAAGTGGGAGAGAGGAAGAAAAAAGTAAGGAAGGAAGCTTGAAAGTTGGGTTGGTTTTTTTTTTTATTTACACAGTTTCTATTCTCTAAGTTATGATTCAGCATTTCTTATGTTTGTAGTTTACAGGAATAAACATGAGAAAGTAGCATTTCTGTTGGATGTCGGTAATTTCGGTCATTGCTCAGGAAGCTCTCCTGAAACCCGGCCAGGTGAGAGGCATATGAACAACTCCCTTTTACCTTTTCTCTTGAGACATTTTTCTAAAAACTGTAGATAGAGTTTCGCTGTGGAGGGGTGTTTGTTTCTGCGTGCATGCGTGTTTGTTGGGGGCAAGCGACAGATGGGGGGGCGGGGGTGGCAGAGGAGGAGAAAGCTTGTAGCAGGCCATAACTTTGTTTTAGAGAGAACTGAGGCTCTGCCTGCCGATGGAACAAGCCAGCCTTGCCAGGGCTCCCGGGTTGCGTTACTACCCCGGCTTTCTGCTGCTGTGTCGAGGTCTGTAAGAAGTTAACAGTCTCGAGCTGGTTACGTGGAGGGAGTTGGGCAAATGATCGGGTCTTACTCAGCATTTTCCATTTTCCTGTTAGGCCAAATTTAAGCGTTAAGGTTTTAGATCCAGATTCCCACTGCCCCAGAAAAGAAACTCCTTAATCGTCTATGCTCTGTTTGACAGCTTGAACACAGAAGGATTTTTCAGTGTAAGGATAGTGGACTTGCATTTGCTGCTGTACATTCCAATACAAACAGCTGGGGATTGCAGAAGGACAAATCTTGAATTTGTAGCTTATTTCTAGTGTTTCTTTAAGCAAAGCATGTTTGCTCCTGAAAGAACTGTTCTGCTGTTTTTGACACTTAAGATCATAGCCTCCTGCGGGTGAATCTCCCAGAGCCCTTCCTGACAATTGTTACACGTTCCCTGCTCCCGCAGTGCCTCCGTAGCTCCTGCTAGGAGCTGTGCAGTAGTAAGCAGTGGAGTGTTAGTCCTGATACAGATTTCTCCCGTTTGCTTTTTAGTTTGTACAGTGCAGTTAAGTTGTTTTTATGAGACCCTAAGAATAGATTTTCTTGGGTGAGCCTAGCTCCTGCACCAGCATGACTCAAGTTCTTGCAGGCAAGATAGACGTTAGATCTTGTCTTGACTGTCCCTCGTGACGATGATTACTCCAGCCTCCTGTGGCTGTTTATTCTACTATTCTTCTAGTTACGAAACTTATCCACATCGTTAGATCCTATTTTCTTGTTGTGCTGTAGGCCATGTAATGTTACCCAAACTTTCAAGCAGTGTTCCCAGTCAGAACCGAGTGCTGCTGAGGGTGGAATTGCTGGAGGACCGAAGATGTCCTCAGACACCTTTCTTTCTTTCTTTATAAATGACAAAGCCTCCAACAAAAGTTCAGTTTGTGGGGGCTGGAAGGCAGGGTAGATTGAAAGATAAGATGTACTAAAGGTATTTATATTTGTTTAAATAATAGTCCAATTTTGGAGACAGAGCTCTATCAGGCACGAATGAGCTAATCCCCGTCCTTAAACTTTGCCTGCCACAGTTCAGGAGAGCCAGGGCGGTGGTGCTGCAATTTAAAGAATGATGTTTAAATGACTGCTGTATTCCAATGTATCTCTTAATTAGGATTACAGATTTCTCGTTCAGGAGGAAACGTGCAGCAATGAGTTTTTGTCAGAAAGATGCAATTACAGGCAGGAAAATCAAGGCCACGAATGCATCAATTTTACACTAGTCTCAGAAGGAATCCGTGAAAGAGTCGGAAAAAGAATTCCCTAGTCCTTCATTCTTAATCTTGTATTACCCACAAAACTTACATTTTAGGACCTTTGTAGTGCTGTTAAATGCATGGAGGTCATGAAATACCCTGCTTTATAAGCAAGCGTATGAAAAAGCCCCTGTAATTAAAGCATTTCCTAGAAAAAAATAGTCTGGAAAAAAATAGTTTGGAAATTAATCTGAGAAAACTCCAAGCACTGAAGTAGACAAAAGATTCCAAATACCTTTTCTAATCACAGTGGGGGAATTGGAAAATCCCTGTCCAAACAGTGGCTCAGCTCCAAATATTGATATAGTTTGCCATTACAAATAAGATTCTGTTGACTGAAAGCAGTTCTTGGTACGCCTCGGTTGTCTTCTGACAGGGTCTCTTGAGCTTCTTTTCCTAAAGCGACTCAGTACAGCTTGTGGTAAGACTTTGCAGTCCATATGGAGGCAAACCATGCAGAGAAGTTAAGGCACTCACTACGGTAGCCTGTTCTGAATTTTATGGACGTTTATAAACAGCATTTCGTTTGGGCTTTTTTTTTTTTTCCCTCCCTTTCAAATTACTTATTACATTGACTGATTCATACAGGTCTTTCTCATTACTACTAAAATAACAGAGTTTTTTCCTGTGTAGAAATAAGTCTGTAAGATCAAATCCCTAGCACTGACATCCCCTTTCCAAAGCGTCTAGCACTGTTTTATCATTTGCTAGGTGCTTGAATTCAGTTGTGCTTAGTTCTGCAAAAGGAATCATATGTATCCTTTTAAAACAAAATATTTAAAAATGCAACTATAATTTTGTTAGCAGTTCTTCTATCTGTTAATAGAAATTATTACTCTCTGCTTATCTGCCCAAAGCATGTATAACGCTGTGCAGGTCTGACACTGTGGTGTTGCTTTCACACTTTTCCCACTGCCTTCTGTTAGTGACTCTTGGAAGGTGCACGAAAATTTACACTTGTTTCTATACTAATTGTTTCTCCTCTATCAAATAAAGTCACCCGAACTGCACACATGCAGCAAAGAGTTATTGGGCGGGAGACGTGATCACATTTGATAACAGTATGGATTTTTCCTCATTGAAATCCTGCAATAGCCTTCAGATATCGAAATTACAACCTGAAAAAAGTTTTGTGCACAATGTTTACCTTTACAATGTCATTGCTAGAACAACTGTCATTGATGTGGATGTGTATAAAAATATGAAGTTACTCTCATACTAGCTAGTTTTCAAGCAATGTTTCATTAGCTGTGAGCAGAATAAAAGTCAATGCAACTCAGTATCTGCTTTAATAAAGAGAAAAAATGTATATCAGGCCAAATTACACATCTTCTTTTGTTACTTAGAGTGATATCGCTTAAGATACAATAAGCATCGTCTTGCATTTTCCTGTCATTCATACCGACACAAAGTGAGTCTAAAGCACCACCAAACTGGAACAGCAGGGTTCTGCATTCAGTTTGTACTGGATATAGATGATGATACGGTGGACGGGGGATAATGATGAATTTGGTTCTAACTCTTTTTGCTACCAATTGCTAATGCAAAAAAATTTTTATTACTACTCTCCTGAGTGTTAGCCTTTCTTATGTTTAAGTCTACGCAAACGCTCAACAGTCAGAATTTTAGGGCAAACCTCATATACTAACATGAAGTGTGAAGAAAAATTTAAACCGATGCATGTATGTTGAAAGGGTCCTAATACATTAATCAGGAAATCCAAACAAAAGTAGGAATATAGTTAACTACTCCCAAGGAAACAGTCCCGTTCAAATTCTGCACCTTTTTTTAATCAATCAATAAAGTAAAAATAAAACCATGTGGCCAAAACTGTACATTAAATATGTGAGGCAATTAGTTCTCTTTTGAGAGATACTTGCTGAACAGACAAGTGAAATCATTACAAGAACGAAGTCCTACTTAACTCTTTGCTGGGACCCAAAACATAGTCTGAGAGTTTAATCTTTGCAACATAAAGCTAAACTTTGGTAGGAACTCTACACTTGGATAATATCCTGAGGTTTTCTGAGGTCCCTGATTCTTTCATGTCAACTGAGGCTGTTTTGCCCCAGCCTGGGTAGATGAGCAGCACAATCCATGGTGAGTATGTAAACACCTAAAAAGATTAGATACAGCCTTGGACTGACATCAGGATCATGTGAAATTTATGGTGTGGTGTTAGCCTGATGCAAAACTACGTGAAACTCCGAGAGTTTCTCTTTGAGATGATCCTGGAAGCGGCAGCGCGGCCGCCAGGAGCACCACCCCTGGGGTTTGATGCCAGCACACCAGTCCTCGGGAGCCCCAGTCAAGCGGAGCTCTCAAGTTCAGCATAGCCATAATTCTGATCTGGTCAGTTTGATCTATTGAAAACTGTGTTGAAAACCAAAACGCCTTTCGTGATCATTTCCCCACCTGCTAAACTGTTTGAGTGTTTTGTCTTGAATAAAAGGCTTTCCTCCCCTCCTAGAAACGTTGGTGGTTAGATCTGCCTGGATGTGCAAAAACAATAGGGCTGGACTTGAAAATGAGGGTAAATGGGTTAATACTTGTTGAAGCTAATTGATTTGCATTTACAATAGGGACACATTTAATTCCAAACCTTCCGACTGGTTGCCACAATTTCACAGAGCAGCACCAAATTTAACCCTCATTTGTTTTAAAATTTTCACAAATTTATTTATTTGCTACTAAAATTATTTGTAAAATAAATAATAATAAACTCCAATAATATTTTCTAGCTAATTAAAAGCTAAGGAAGACTTTGATCTACATCCAGTTTTCACCTTGCCCTGTCCTATCTGCTCTTGCCTCTGGGATTCCTGTACAACACATTACATAGCTATCAAAGCACTTTTTCAGAGTTCAGGGTACTTAAATCAGAGGTTTTCATTAGGTCTCATAATTTCATACAATTTGCAGAATAAATCCTCTAAGAACTCACACATTCCCTCCGTAAGGCACACTGTAGAAGTGCTGGCTCGGTCAGCAGACCTGGTTTTGATGAGCAAAAAAGCAGACACCTCTGTACATCATGCCAGTCAGAGTAAAGAACTGAATTTTTGACAGAGGATACAAGATGCTCTAGTCCCTATCCCCATACAAACCAAGCGCAACGGCTTGTTTGTTTTCTATAACTACCTTGGGTTTGCTAGTATATTGCAACAGCCGTTCATTAAGCCTGTGGTAAGTAGCTCATTGATGTTGTCTAGAAATTACAGTAATGGGAATCAGAGTCTCCTTCAAACAATGCAGAAATCCCTCTAACGCCTCATCTGCTGTATTCCCCTCCTCCGTTAGCTCACCTGGGATCTGGGTCCACAAAAGTTTTGTGATATATTTTCTATAAGCGAGCGGAGGAGCTTTGGTTTTAGAAATGAATGTCATGGTGACACAATGGGAAAATATTTCTGTGCAACATGATGAAACAATTACTTGGCTGAAGTAATTCAGGAAGGGAATCACAAGAACAAGAGAAAGTGCCTGGAGCCGGTTTGAGAAGCAGAAGGCGAGCAGTGGTGGCTTGCTAGCAAAAACATTGTTTTGCTAATTTCCCCAGCCTCTGCCATCTAGACAATAACTCGGGGGTGGATGTTTCTGACAGTGATTTGCCACACTTCTCTGAGCCTAGGTGTCTTATTTGAAACAGTAAAATACAGATAAAATACAGAAAATGAACCTAGAATGTAATTTATTAAGATACTTAAGTGTGTGTAACATTTAAATGTATGAGGAGCAGAATAAAATCTGTGGGATAACTTGGCACAATCAGATGAGTAGAATTACAAAAAAAGGATTGATTATCAAGGAGTTTGGCTGCTTAAAGGAATGCAAGCTGGACCATAGCCACTTACACTTAACTTCAGCACACAAGCCAGCTTTTGTGCCAGCTCTGTGAAGAAAGATAACTTCCGAGCAGGACTGCTTTCCTGCTTTTCAGTTATTGACGACCACTCACGGTGGCAGAAAATATTGTTGTGCCTAAAGTTAAGAATAGTGCTGATTGCGGGGATGAGTCCCCAAATCCGAAGGAGTAGAAGAGAAGGCAGAAGGCCTTTATGTATAACTTTAGCTATTGGGTGCACAGTATCCTTAATCACTTTCAAAGCAAATTACATAGCTGCAGAGTTAATGAGTGCAGAATGCTGACAGAAATTAAGATGCATGGGATAAATACTGAGCGTTGAAACAAAAGAGACAGTTTCTGGTCCTGGCTCTTTCACCAGTTTATCATATATCTTTAGATTATCAGTTAGCCCCTAAATGTAATAGAAGCTGTATGCACATATGTGCATCTCTAGTTGTAAGTGCAGTTGCCATAGCTGCAGCTGTATTTGCCTATTATATATTTAGATCCTGATCTTACATATGTGCTTCATTTTATACATGTAGCTGTAGTGATTTCAGTGGAACTATTATTACTCGCATGAGTAATGATAAATGCATAGATCTGTATTTACATGGATGTATTTACATGGATCTGTATATACATGGATCTGAGATCACAGTGTCTCTGGGAGAATTTTTGTGCCTTGCCCAGTTTTACAGCACATGCCCTAGCAAATTTTGAACACTTTCATTTCATGTGTTTTCGAATTCGAGAGAGCTACCCATGCACATGGGCTGACTTGGCTGCCTCTTCCTGTACAAAAGGAGATGACAGCGGCTTCAGCATTTTTGCATTTCCCAGGAAAAAACCAAACAACAAAACATCTGACAAGTGGGATACAGCCTATGCTCTAACAGCTATTGTTGGGTCTCAATTTGACAAAGTACTTGACTGTATGTTATACCTGAGCAGAAGCAAAACAATGCTGAACACAAGCTTTAAAGTTTTGGATGTGCCAAGTGCTCTGCAGAAACACATCCTTCCAGAGTCTCAGCTGCAGCTGCCTGGCCTCTGGATTATACTGCTGTGATGCAGCTGTGGCACAGGCCTAAGTCCTGGGAAAGAAAACATGATAGAAAATCTGGATGTCCAGAAAGATGTTAAATGAGATGCACTCAAACAGGCCAAAAGGAATCCTGATTTCCTCCTATCCTACTGAAGGAGCCCATCCAGTTTGTATGCTGGCCAGGTCTGGCAAGCTACTGTTTCGGAGCATGGTGTTGGTACCTGGCTGCTGATCAAAGGATTCTTAAGCAATAACCCACTCCACATCAGCAAGAGCTGCTGCCAAGAACCATGGACTTCTATGGGCTGGAAGACAACTGATAAAGCAGATGCTGAGAAAAGCAATGATGCCTGCATTGGGCAATCTGAGTGCTACTAATGGCTACTGGAAAATGTTATTTTTATTTTAGTTCTGCAATTGCATAAGCCTGATTCGCTACAGGCTCACAGTGACATGGCGTTTGTACAGGGCTTGCTTTTTTTTTTTTTTTTTTTTTTTCTTTTTTTTGGCAAAGCATTTTACTTGGATGAACAGATGCTCCCACTTTACAGGGGAAAACCACTACTCCTTGGTAGTTCTTCCTCTGTCAATAACAAATATGGGTCGATTTCTCCAGAATTAGGTCCTGTGGATTTTGGCTTGTGAAGGATGGGGCACTCAGAATAGGTGGGAATGATGCAATCAAACCTCTTGTAATACAGTCCTGTGCCTGGTTGCAGGGCGTACAGTTCACAAGCGAGGCTGGCAGATTGGAAAGGGTTTGGCAAAAAGGACAAGAAGGCAGATCTCCATGTGGTGAAGAGGCCTTGAAAGAAGGAAGTGATACCAAACAGTACGTGGTTCTGGGAAGGCTATTGCAAGCTGTGGCAGTGATGGGAACTGCTTCCAACAGACAGGCCAGGGGCAATGAACTATTTTCCCACTGATCTCATGGTAACATGAAGTGAAAATTCCACTCTAGTGTTTTCTGCCGAGTATTTAAAGGCAAAACCTTAGCAAATGGCTCCTGCTTTTGCATTAATACACTAGCAGGTGCTCTTCTGCACGAGCCCTGCAAGAGCTTTATTACCAGAGGTACACTAACTATTAAACAGCCATAAGCTTAACCTGGTATTTACTGTAGGACTGTGCCTTTTTATTGCGCGGAGGGAGGGAACTCCCTTCTCAGCCCTCCAGGTGGTCCCTTCAGGGCAGGGTTGAGGCACATTGGCGAGAAGGGGTGGGGTTGGGTGGGAGAGGCTTTCATTGCTGCCCTACCTGTTCTGGGCATAAATTGAAATGATCGGTCTCTAAATCCTGCCAATTAGGCATGCTTTATTGGCATTAGAGTCACTTTACTATGACAGGTAAAACTAAAATGTTTCTCTTTTTTAAAAAAAGAGGCAAAATCCTGCTTTAACAAGTTTAACTCCCAGAGCAGGGGTAGCAGGGGGCAGCAGTGCACTCTGTAGGTTACCTGACCTAAGCCAGACAGGCAGGAGCAGGGCAGCATTCTGCAACACTGAACGGCTCAGGGACAAGTACCTTAACAGGTTCGTGCACCCCCTTCCAGCAGTGACTGTCTATTAGGGAGCCCGTGGAGTAGGCCTGGAGGATGCAGCCTAAAGTCCCCCGCAGCATCCTCTCTGCAATAACTCCAACATTCAGGGCAGCATTAGATGTGGAGAAAAAAAATAGTGGTAATCCTTTCCTAGGCTCCACCTGCCAACAAAGGTCCACCTACTTGGGAGAGCAAAATGAGATGCTTTTTACAAGAGTATGAAACTGCTAATCAAGGTAGTACCTGTGTTCTCAAGTCAGTACCTTCCTAATCTTCTGATCAACAGGTTCCTATAATGAAGAGGGCAACATGGACCTCTCGGGTCTATTACTTCTTGGTTTCTGCAGACTGAGGCAGACATTGTTCTATTTTTTGCACACTGCTCCCACTCTGAGGGTTTTGTTGGTTACTATAAAGGTTAGAAATAATAGGGTTGGTTTTCTTCCTCAAAGAAAAGTCACCGTTGCAGCATGTGCTTCTGCCTGTGAAAATATGGGTATGCTGTGCTGCCACGCTGCCACGAAGCATGAGGCTTCATCCTCCTCTGCATTCAAAGAAGAGGGTGAGGACCATCTCCCAACAGCCCCGTATTCCTTTCTTATGAACCGTTCTGACCACTTAAACATTTAGTCCCTGCTGGTCCAAACCAAGCATTTCTGATATCAGCATTTCAGACCTTTGCGACCCTCACTTGCTTCAAAACAGGCTTTATTCTGAGAAGAGTTTGTCACTGGCACTTGGGTACATGGAAGGTTTTTTAGGAAGTGAAGAGGACAAATGGGAAAATTAATTATCCATGTCAAAAACATTTCATACTGCGTAAAGCTCGCCTGTGAGGAATGCTGCCTTTTACTGTCTTACGTCCTGGGAACTCTGACCGACTCAGCCCCCTGCATCCACAGCTTGTCAAGATCCACAGTTGTTTACAATCAAATCACTCTTGCTTACAAATCTAGGCCTGAAAACCCCATTTATTACAAGCTTCTTTACAAATGCAGTACTAGGTTCTTCCCCCCCACTACCTACCACCTTGTCTTGAGGGGAGAAGGGAGGTGACTGTGACCTCCAAATAAACCTCTCTCTCAGCTAATTTGTGCTCTCTTCCAGCCTCCCCCAAGGATTAAACATTAGCTAGGGATCTCAGGAGGGCTTTGGCCACGCTACACAGCCGAGTAAGCCAGTGGGACCTGGCACAGTGCAGGAGGGCGCTGCACTGGTCCTGTGCTAAATGTTAAGCCCAGATGGTCGCTTTTCGGCCTCTGCGGCAGAGACTCTGCCCTGCATTAATTAGGTAGGAGTGATGACCTAGTGATTCTGGAGTAAGGAAAGCAAAGTCCTGCATCTGGCATTGCTGCAAACTTGTTTCAGGATCTCGGGCAAGTTACTTCACCTTTCTTTGCCTCAGTTCTTTCATCTGCAGAAAGATACTTCCTGGTTTTGGGAGAATAGAGGAGGGTGTCTCAGGTATTATTTGTTTAAAAAACTGTGAAATATGAGATAAGAGACCTTGGCAACACCATATGTTATTTAAAGTTTATATTAAAAGCTAAAAATATGAATGAATTCAGCAGGGAAAGTTTTCTGGTGAAAATGACTGGAAGCACAATTGTCCCTCGCTCCAAACACTTCCCAGGCAGAAACATGACCACATACAGTTTGGCTCATTATATATGTAAAATAGGCAGATGCTATTAGAAAGTAATTTTTTTCACCCAGTGAGTAGAGAAGCCTATCCCTCATGATGAAATCCTCTGCACGGGCCATATTTTTATCATGCCTCATACTTCTCAAGGTATTTGAAATCACCCTCAAAGTTGGATACTGTCTTCTCTTTTCTCCCCTGGAATCTGAGCTCTGTGTTCACAGAACTTCACTGGGTCCTCAGCATTTTCCTTCCAAATTCCCTTCCCTGTGACAGTATGTAATTCCTGATTGGTGGGTATCGTCGCAGTTTTATTAAGTATGTAATAACACACTGTTCAGGGATAACATGGCACGATACTAAACCATCCACGTAATTAGGCCTGACTTGTCAATCAACATGGAAAAGGACTGGATGGAGTTCATAAAAGCACCTTTAAGAGGCTGATGGAAATGTTTAAAGAAAGAAGAAATTAGCAGTGTTTTGTATTGTTAAGTATTTTGCGGAGCAGAAAATTAATTAGCACTGGAGAGAGCACACTCTTCTGGAATGCCCATGTGTGGCCCATTATATCCCGTTTTGCCCTCTGAGTCATCCCTTTGCAGCCACTGATTCCATGCAAACAGGAGCAGTCACAGTGGGATCAAGTTTAGTGACTTACTCATGTGAGTAAGCAGCCATAGAGGGAAATTTCCCCTTGAGCAGTGGCCAGGGTACCATTGGCAAAAGCTGGTGAAATAATAACTTTTCTATGCAAAAAAAAAAATCACATTTTTGCATATTATTATTATTATTACTTTTTTACTTTTCACTTTAGGAATTTTATTATTTTAGATGAAATGCTAAAAACGTGTCTCCGGTAAGCTATATAAATCAGAAGTCTGTACGTATCCCAGACCGATGACCTGAGACATCTGGCACTTACACTTGGGGCCTTCCTGCACGGGAGAAATTGCCTCCGTGAAGAGAACGCACGTTTCCAAGATCTAAGTGAAACAGAAATAACAAAATAGTTCCTGGTGTGCTTAAGCCCTGAAACTGCACAAGCAAGTTACCAAGGCCAAATCCAGCTCTCCCCAAGTCTAGGTGAAAGGTCATCCATGAATTAGGAAGCAAACTATTGAGTTACCAGCATTGCAGCAACAGAATAAACTCTCACCAACCGATTGACTAAGACAGTGGGATATCACTCCTAGCTATTGGCAACTGTCCTCTCATCGTTAACCTTCATTAAGGTGGTCATCTCCAAACCAAACAAATGCACAGTTCAGTTACTAATATAAAAGACATCGATTAGATTTATACAAGAGTCTTGCAAAATATTAAATAATAAAAGCTGCTACCAGACAACAGCAGGAAGATTCATCGCCCTGCCATGTTGGCTTCTCAAACGGAGAAAGCCTGGCTATTTTCGGGAAATGACACCTTGACTGGTGACACCACTTGCTCTGTGCGTTTGATGTGGGGGAGAGGGGTACTGCTGGCATACTCTGTCTGTCTAAATCTGACAGCAAGGCTAAGGCTGGCACTTCACTGCATGAATCACCAAGTACTGAAATTTAAAAGCTTGCATATGCAAATCACTAATTAAACATATTAGCATAGTCAGTTACCCAAACTGTAATCTTAATTGTATCTCCAAGTTAGGCATGCAATCACACACCCATTTTGCAGATTTGCATTTGTGAGCATGGTTTCCCGAGAGCTAGGTCCAGAAACTAGTCCAATAACCAATTTTTCCTCATGTAGTTCCAGGAAGGAAAAGAAAAGTGAAAGTATGCTGAGTGGCTTCCTCTCCTGAAAGGTAATGGGGAATTGTACAAAAGCAGGAACTGATGTGGACAGCTGAATGACAACTGAGGGGGCTAGATGGTGAGTTATGCATGCTCTCATTTAATCTAATGCCCAGCTTTGTGACTCCTTCGACCCAAACAACGTGGATTTCCCTCTATTAGCAAATATTCAGATACAGCAAAAGACTATGTGCCAGATTTTGACTTTATTTACATTGAATTACCTGAGATTAGAATCTGAAACTAGAAACTTTCTTTATACAGTTACAAATAGCTATATTATGCAGTTTTAAGGGGTTAAGAAAAGGAGGAAATCATAACCACAGAAGTCATAAAGGCAACTTATCCCAAGCCAAATAGTTTTGTTTCTAACGCAGGGCTTTAATTATAACATGTCATATAATGATGACATAGTGCTATAATAGGCAAATATAATGCATTAATCTGATATTATATTTTGGCTTTAACAATAGGTGCAGCGAACCAGCCTTAGTGGATAACTCATTCAGAACCTATCTGCACACTCCACCTAGATATTTATCTGCCTCTTTAATTAAGTGGAGGGAAACTTCTTGAGGCCATACCCATAAAGCTAGTCTCTGATGATAGCAGAGTTACTGGAAGCCTTTGGTAATCGCTTACACCCACGTTTTGTGGTTAGCTTCCAACTTTGGCTCTTTCCTTCTCGCTTTGGAACCACCTATTTATCCCCTAGTGTAAATCCCCTAGTGTTTTTGTACCAAAAGGGGTACAAAAGACCTCCAGGGCTTTGTTTGAGCACCGTGTCAGCATACTGCCATTGGCCTCCTCAGGACTGAACCAGGCTTCCTAATTTCAGTGGTGAAAAAAAGAGCTTTGGCAAATTTTTTCACTTACCGGTATACTTCTTGAAACAGTAGCAACTCACTGCGTCAGTGAACACAGTATGGCCAGCGCCAGCTTTCCATAATGCAAGTTCCCCAGGTCCTCAGCATGTCCTTATGGCAATCAGAGACACTACAGCAACCGACTTCAGTGGAAGCAGGATTGGGCCTCATGGGATAAAATCATCTTTCCTGATTCCGTGGGTCCTATGTAACTTTGTGTACATTGAAAAACACCCTTTTTTTGCTTCTTCAAACACAAAAGAGTTTGTAGGATTTGCACGCTAAGCTAAAAATAGAGTTTTAACTAATATATTAGTTTGGAGAAGGTGGTTCCCTGAGTTGCAGTGCTTGCTCTCTACTAGGAATTTTTGAGAGAAATGTCCTGCTCTGAGGCAGTAATATACAGAAATCATAAAGATCAAGCATGTAAACAGCATCTGAAGAAAGCACAGGGACAGCAGTCTCAAGGCCATGTGAGATGATAACTCTCTGAGGTGACAATAGCGTACAATAAGTACTATAGTCTCTGTAGCAGAACAAAGGCAGCTGACATGAGGTTCCTACACTTCAGTACTAGCTAAGCAAGCCACACAGGGTGAGCACAACCAAAATGGCTCCAACAGCTTACCGCCTCTTTTTCCTTTTTCTCTCCTTCTGCGGCTCACTTCCGTACTCTCCTCCGATCTTTTCCAGTATGAAAGGCCCTGCTAATGACCTTTGAACAGATCATGTTGAGAATGTCACTGCAGAGCTTCTTAATCTTACGGTGGCGCCTAGATAATATGGTGATGGGTACTGAAATGCTGAAAAACAGACAGACAGATAGCTAGATAAGATTAGATATATAAGTAATTTAGTCAGTCATCATACAGAGCAGCTGACATAAGTTCATTTGTAAAGCCAACTGCTAAAATTGCTTTAGAAGTCCTTACATTTTAATTCTGTTGAAAGACAGACCTTTGATCTGAATTGTTTTGGTGGCATGTACATTATTTGAATGGAACCTCACCTGACCAGGTGATACTAGACCGGTCATTCCTGGCATACTGTTGTCATAGGAGAACAGTGCACATGCAAATCCATACCTACTGATCGCTCAAGGGCAGACAGATAACTGAGCATCATGGAGCAGATATAGACTGAAAGCATGAGCACCACTTTATGCTGATATGCAGAATGAATCATGGCTAATAAAAGGCTCAAACAACCATATATATGACTAAACGTAACACCAAAACACTTTTAAATTAAGCACGATCAGAAAATAAAAGGAGAAAAATTAATAGATTAGTGTTCCTGCTTCTCTTTTTCATTAATAGTTATTAATTTACACTGGGGGGGGGAGATGGAGGAGGAAGAGAAATAAAACAGACCTGTCAGATTTGCTATTGTTTATAGACAGTTTTATATTCCAGCTCTCAGGTACTACCAAAACACTGGGATGTTTGTACTGCATTCATTGCAGGAAAAATTATTTACATTCACATGTTATGTTTTTTTTAATTCGGCATTAAAAAAAATTTCAAAGACACTTCCTAGGGCAGTTTATTTTTGAAGTGGGTTATTTGTTTTCACTCTAGATCTGAGGCCACGGAGTATTCCCAACTATAGTAAAGGGTAAGAGAGTTAATATAAAAGTGCAGAGTTTGTTAGTCCATGTGTTTCTCTGAGTGGCATTCACCCCAGCACACCTTGCACCACTAAGTCCCACTAAAGCAAAAACTGCCAGGCGCACGGATTAACCACAGATAAATGGTTGCATGTCTTAATTAGCGATGGCTGAAGCTCTCAGAAGATTCTGTGGTTGAATTAGAATAAGCATTCAAAAAGTTCAAATGTTAATCCAAGTCTCTTTAGTTTATAATGATGGAAGTCACTCTCTAGGGCCAGCTTACTCATTCCGTTTTTAATATATCCTGACTGAAGTTGGGTTTGAACCGCTGCACAAACAGCAGCTGTCACGAAAAGTAGCTCCCTCCTTCATACCCACTCAAAATCAGTAATTGCAGGTGTGCAGAAAAATCAACCGACTGAACAGCAGTCTCCAGACAGTGCTTGCCACAGTCTTGTGTCCTTCTGTGACACTTCAGTTTTGCATATACTCGGCCCTAAGGCTTGAAGGCTTGGATTAATCTTACTGAACTGTTAGAATCCCCGTTTCCTTAATGTCTGGGAAGCTCAACCTCTTTTTGAAGGTACCTGCCTCTTGCCAGTGACTACAGTGAAGGAGCTACACTCCTAATCTGAGCATCTCATTTGTTTGCCTGTACTTTGGAAGGATCAAGGTCCAGCTGTCTTGTGAAATGCCTGATGTTACGGTATCTCCCTGACTGGTAACCCGTCCCCCGTAGCTAGTCCATTATGGGATATTTCAAGTCAGCTTTCCTGCACATTGGTGTATTATAATGGACTGTAACACAGGAGACTTGATTCTCTAAACAGAAGTGTTCATATAAAATATACCTAGAGCCTGATTCCCCACTGTCTTATGCCTGTGCCTCAAACCCATGGACTCATAGCAAGTCCACAGGGTGTGTAAAATGCTGTCCAGCACATCTGGAAGTGCCAGGCTCTCAGTCTGCATAACTTAAAAGCAATGGAGGATGAGGCCAGTAGTTACAACAATTGTACTTATATGCCTAATGTCTGCATGAGCAAGTATCAGGCTTGTTATGCATGTATTTGACATCTGCAAAGAGTTGTCCAGCTTGTGCATAAATGGAGTAGGTGCGTATTTCCCTTGCGCACCGCATGCCTAATAGGTGCAAATCAAGCACAAAAGTATGCCATCAGCTGAGACAACCATTTAAAAATAGGTATCTAAAAGTATTAGGTAGTAAAGTGCTAAAGAACATAGTTTTACTTTTCAAAATTGCCAAGCAGCAAGCAGCTCTTGGTTTTTTTTGAGAATCAGACCACTCACACATTTCTGTTTAGGTTTTGGAACATGATTTTATATACCTATTTTCTGAGGAACACTGGCCAAATTGTTAGCTGTCAGCTGGAGTCTTTCTCAGGAAATCTGTAACTGAACATTCTAGGCCAAGATGCATAGAAAACAAAACTGGGCAGAAACTTGAATGGGATGGTGGTAGTTACACTAGAAGCGGTAAAAAGGATTAAAAAACCTAGTTCCATTAAAAAGCCCAGTTCAGCAAAAGGGACAGAAATGTACTTTTGTGAACTTGAAATGTGTACTTTTGAGTTTGCAGTGATAACAGCAGTCCTTCTTACAGCATTGTGCACTTTCAAGGCTTTGAATGAATAACTGTAGCTAATGAATTAATAGTACCTTTAAATAAAATCTTAATTGCAAAACAAAGGAATAATAAGGAAAAGTTAATACTTCTTTTTTTTTATTCAAAGCTCAGAAAAGTTTAGGTTGGAGTTTTGGGTGAAGGTTTGGTTGCTGCCTTTTCCCCTTTTATCTGAACCAGCTCACTCAGACCTAATCTTCATCATCTAAACCACATGATTAACACACAAAATAACTTTGGAGCAAGCCAGGTCCAAGCAGGAAGCTGCAAGTACTGTCATGTCTTCATGATATTAGCCAGCAAAATAACTGTGGTTTCTTCAGTTTTTTGTTTTGTTGGGGTTTTTTTTTTGTTTTATCTTTTTTTTTTTTTTAATTCTCTACACTTATGTTTTCCTTGAAAGGGGCTTGCGTTTTTGTTTCTTCTTTGTGTTGGAAACTTTCAGATTTACAATCTCACTCCTGGAGGGGATGCTTATTCTCCTAGACAATCCCCACAAGACTGGGCCAGGCCTGGACCCTTACGCAAAATGGCTAAGGACGACTCTCACTCTGCTCACGTTTGCCAGTCAAAACCAAACCGTCCAGCCAGATAGCCCCTCTCCCACCTGGTCAAGTCTAAAAGAAAGTAGCTAGGACTGTATCATGTGAGGGGACTGGTCCTGCTGGTGTGTATTAGGCTTGTTCAGAATATTCCATCTGAAATGGCTCTCCTGAGAAAATAGATGCTCCTTTACTTCTTTCAGGATCCCAATGGGTTTTAGGTGGGAACTCTGTACTAAGCTGCTCAGATCACAGCAGTTCTGGGCATGTCTAGACATAAAGTTGCTGGGTACTGGAAGAAATATTATCCTGAGCAGGGAGGAACCGACTGAGTTGTAGGTGCTTAAGTCCTCTTTTGCATCCGGCCCTAACTTGCAAGAGAGGAAGAGCCAAACGCTCAAAGGCAGCTTCCATTTTATGGCTCTAAATTATGCAGAGAAATTATGGACTCGATAATTTTGCACCTGCATTTGTATTGGAGGTGAGGGAGAGCCTCGACCAGGCAGGGAGAGGCTCTGATTCTCTGCCCTTTCTCTGCTCTGTGAATTCAGAAGGGAGGAGAGGCCTCATGCCAGCAGAAATCGTAGTCCCCATGTGTGTCATACACTCCTATGCAAAGCTCCGTGGTTGGTACACTGGGTGCTTGTTGGGCAATGGCACGGAGAAGGCTGGTTTCCTTGGAACATTTTCTGTTCATTGTACTGTTCCTTCCCGGCATTTCACAAACCACCACAAAGAAGAGGACAAACAGGGGGGAAAAAACCTTTTTAAAATTAATTGTGTGTCTCTTCCCTCACTATCCCAACAGCCTTGGCAAGCTCACAGGAGCCAGGCAGAGCTGGTCTCTGCTGGATGCTACTCTTTGCACAATTTTATGATAATTTTGGGGAGTTTGCATGATCGAATGGTGAAAGCACACAGAGGGAAGTCAGGACTCTTAGCTTTCATTCCTGGTTCTGCCACCAAGATCCTGTTTGTATTGGGATGACGTATATAGACTCTTTTGGTTGTCCCATTGGCATGAACCTGGTTTTATGTATTTGCTACTTCTGTTATTTCTAGGGCTATCTGAGGCTCAAATCAAAACAATAGCAAAATGTCCCAATTTATCTGCAAAACAAATTATAAACCTAAGAACTATGACCCCTCTGCTCTGATTCAAAGCCTGTTAAAGACAATGCAAAGACATCTGTTGACTCCAGTATACTTCAGATTACAGTGCAAGCTCTTGATCAGATGGAGAAGAGAAGGAAGGCCACCAGAACTCAAGGAAGCGGTGGGAGAGCTACGATATATATTAATGGGAAGTAAAAACACCCTCAAGGGATGCTGGAAGCAAGACTTCTGCCAAGGCTTGGCTAGAATACACACATTTAGGGACCCAGCTTTTGCAGCTTCTTGGCTCATCCTAGGAAGAAAACAGCTTCCTGTCTTAACCTCTTAATGAAAGTTCTATATCTGTAATTTGCAATACTTTTCATACCTGAAAGAACAACTCAGTTCTGCTTTCACGGCAAATTCCCAATGATTTCATTGCGAGCACAGCAGAGCTCACATCTTATTCTCTGCAGCTGGGTCTTTTTCACGTCTTTCCACGCTGTGAGGCTTGAGTGGTCCTCTCCCCACTCATGCTCGTTCTTGGTCTCTGTTTCTTTGACACAGGTAACAGTTGTTAACTCCATCTAAAGACCATATTTGTTTCTGTAGCAACCAAAACAGAAAAAGAGGAAATTGATTCAAACACTGCCTTCTGCATCCATTCAAGACATCTCCTGCTTATAGTGACAGCGTGTTTTCTCCTTGCTTTTCATCATAAGCCTTACAGTCAAGTTCTGCTGTTCTCAGATGGGGCTTATGGAGGAGAATAGGGCAGTTGGACAGTCCTAGCTGCCATACCTGCAGAAGTAGTCTGTAAACGTAGCATGTGATCACCCCAAAAGCACAAATAAAAAAAGGAAGAAAAGAATGAACCAAAAATGTATTACCGGTTTTGAAAAGGAAATCTCATGATTTCACCACGTAGCACCGCTATTTCAGTATTGTGGTTTTCAGAACAGTCCTAACTTTGTGGTCCTTCTTTGAGTACCTACCTTCCCGGGGTTGGTACCTACAACTGCCCTCCTTGCCTTTCAAAATCCTCTTTTAAATTAACAAAGTGGTTCCAAACAAGCGGTGGGCTACACATAAAACCTGGAAAGTTTATCTAAGAACAGGTTTTTCCTACGTTACTTCAAAGTCTTTATCAAAATAAAAACTGCAAAGCTGCATAACTATGATCCACTAATAACCATGTCATCTCTAGTCCATCTCCTATCATGGTGCAAAATGAGGGAGCTTGAAGAATAGGAACACTGATTATGTAAGGAGATGCATTGGGTTGTGATCAGAGATGGCTCTTTCTTCTAAAAATATACTAAATTTGATTCACTAGCAGCAGTGACAAAAAAGACGTTTTGGTTCATAAAGAAATGCTTTGATTCAAATATTCAGTTTTGCTTTACAGGTTTCTAAAAATATAATTAAGCACTAAACTAAAATGGAAACTCTCAATCCCAAAGCTAAAACGTTTCACTTCCTTAGAAAATGCTAAAATTGTATAATTTGATTTGTTTGGAATTTCAGGGTGATATAACTAAAACTGTCAGTTGAAACTGGTTCTAGTTCACAAAGCATTTCAGTTTTCCTAGATTTGAACATTTTGGCTGAGGTTAACCGATGATAAATAATGGGAGGATGTTACTGTGAAGAAATAACATGCTGTCAGAAACAGGATTTCAGTATTACCGAATACAGGTCTATAATGGCAGTTTACTGCACTATTTTATCAATGATATTTGCAGACCTCCCAGCTGAAAGGCGGAGTGGGTACAGTAAGGAGTAAGTCATGGTTCGCTTTTAGTATATTATTAGCTATGGCAAAGTTACATCTCAACAAATCCGTAAACTCCACTTGACAGGAAAATACCATGCACATTTGTGATGCCACAGAAATAAAGTATCATAACTAAAACAATGGTTCTTTTCCCTCAAGATTTTCTTTAGGCCTGTCCTCAAAATGAATCCTAGGCAGGTAGTTTATTGTTTATCCACATGACATTTAAGCAGCATATTTAGTACAGTTGCAGTTCATCCTTTAAATTCAAACATAATATCAATCCAACAATTTTTGGCAAATAAAAGGCAGCAACAGAGTGTCAAGAATTCAAGGAGACTCCAGTCTAATTTAAATGGTGTTGCTCTCCAAAGCTGGCAGCAAGGAGTGCATCTTTTTAAAATGTTTCTATTAGAAGCTGATGTTTATGATCGCTCTCAGCTTGGCACGAAAAACACTCTTCTAAACATTTACATTTCACATTCTTTAGGACAGTTGAAAAATGTTGGCTTGCAGTTCTCCACACTGCAGAGAGGTTGTGAGGAATGTTATAGTAGAACGTTAATAGCCATGTACTTTTCTTGTTCTTTGATTTACTGTGTGGTAGTTTTTATACTAGTTGTGTTCTTAATGTTGTCTGTCCTGATTTGAGTTTCACTCAAACAACATGAGCCTAGGTTTATTTTTCTAGCTAATAAAAACAAAGTCAATTCATTTATTAATAATACTTTGTACTAATGTTATAGTCACCATTTGGAGACTTTCCCGTTTGAATATATTCACTACATACTGTTGCAAAACTCCCCGGCAGAGTCAGAAAATGAGCATTTTTCAAGAGATGCAGTCCATGAATGAGGGGCTGTCGCTGTTCCGTTTGTCCAAACAATGCGGCCGTGTTCTGGTTTGCCTACGACTCTGATCACAACGTACAGACATCACCAACAAAAATAATAATATAACGTAGAACCCCTGGTCAGTCCCTCTGGCTCCAAGGTAACTACTTCCATGAGCAACCGCCACGTCCAAGTAACACATTTGTGTTCTGGCTGCTGTGTGTCATGCATCACGGGCCCCAGTGCACAGCTCTGGTGAGGTCTCACAAATAGTGCCATTAAAGCCAGCTGGACTGACTACTTGTACCTGCCTACTTGCTCCTCTGTGCACAGATTTCCCAATCTGACCCAACCTAATAGCATCAGGGGAAAAAAAAAATTAGCATTGGCTTTATTCTTCACCAAGAGCACTGTTTTCAAAGCAATGTTTTGAAAGTACAATTAAATTGTAGATTAGAGGTGCATAAATGTATTTAATCTGTTCCCCAATCCACAAATCACTTAAGGATATGTATGAATCTTACTGACAAAGTTAAATGAATTGCTGAATTAGGACTGATGCACGGAATACGATGAAGTCCTAAACATTGCCAACTCCGAGGAAGGTCACTGAAAGTTGATGGTACCTAGGAAGTACAGGATTGAATAAATACAAGAATGTATCCACACGAATAATTTTCTGTATGCAAATAATCTCACTGCAGTGTTGCAATCAGTGGGAGTCCCCAGGCTGGACTGCTCCTGTGGGTAAGCTCACTCATGGTCTGAGGATTTGCAGAATCAGGCTTGGTGGTATGTGCTGGATGCCTGCGCACTATCATTTTAATTGTTTGCTAAGGTGTGTACAATCTCTGTTAAGGTATACGTAAGCCACAATCACAGCGGCATCGAGTCAGCTGCTTCAGGTCTGGGCCATTTTGCTGTCAGTTGAAGACGCGAGACTGATGGAAGTGGCTTGTTCGATGGCACTTGGATAAAGAATAAAATTTGCTGTATGCCTTGCTGGTAGTAGTAGCAGAGAACTCAAGCCAAGGGAGTTTTACAAATTGTGAATACAAATTGTAGGTGTGAAGTCTTAATTGCTGTTGATAATTCGGCAACAATACAAACAAACTGTACACATATAATGCCCTTCATTGGAGGAATTCAGGTAACTTAGAAAGTTTATTAAAGTCTCATCAAAACATGCTGTTGTGACAGTGTTATACGGAGACCCCCTGAAGCAGCCATAAACTACCTTGTCTGGGCCATGGCAAAAAGCCTGGGCCTCATGGCTCCTGGCACTGCGTGGTCAGGAGTGCACTCCCTGTGCTCTGAGTTAGCCGAGGGTTTCTGTTGTTCAGGGAGGTGCTTTTATTTGGTAGGATAAAAGCTGGGTCTTGCTGGCTTACATCAAACTTGTTTGGGAATATTTGCAAACTCATGGAAACAAAAGACAATGTCTCTTGACAAAACTTTTTAGTGTAATTCTATGCAAGAACACTCTCATTCCAGAATAAAAATGACCACACAAAGACTGACTCAAAACTAACTCCCTGCCAGCCTTGAGAAACTGAAAGTCCCATTTTAAAGTTGAAGGCACTTACAAAAACCCCATGTTTTTATTCAGCTTGTTGTTTCCAGTGTGTACATCCCCCAGAGCAAGCACCCAAAATCCAAATAAAGTCAGGGGAATCTCAAGGTACCCAGTGACCGTTGCATCACTTCAAGACAAGCACCCAAAATCAAATAAGGACAATGGAACGTCGAGGCGCTCAGTGACTCATTTCAAGGCAGACATTAAAAATGAAGTAGCTTTGAAGGGTTTTGAAAATTTTAGCCTAAGTGAACGGGACAGAGGATGAAGCGGAGGAATTCCTGTTATCAATAAATAATCTATATTCATATAGATTAGCATACACAGGTCTTTACAGGAAACTGGTAACACATCACAAATCATAACTTAATAGAACCTGTGTATAACCAGTGTCTTGAATAACACTAATAACTCTGTACAAAGAAATAAAGGGAGCACCTTGGAGTGGGTGGCAAGCAGTAGCCAGCAGTCTGGCTAGGAGGAAGGGAGAAATAATAAGGCACCCATTTCCCAGGAAGGGCCAGCAGGTGTATTTATAGAGGTCACACACCTTCTGGTCAATTAGGTCTAAACCCAGAGGAACCACTGGTAAAATATCCATTGCTGCTGGCTTTGGTAAAAGCCAATTAGAGACGCATTTATATTATAAAACCTAATTTCTAGGGAATGAAAGCGTGGGGCACTTCAAAGAGTTGCCCAAAGAAGGATGGAGCATAGTGTATGTTCAGGACTGGGACTAATGGATCCCCGTGCCTGAGCATGGACATTCTTTGAGATTCAAGGGAGGCCTCTGGTTGCAAAATTTAAGCCGGAATTGAAATAATTTTTACTTGTTTACATTTTACTTGTTTGCTTCCTCCCAGTCTAGTATCTAAATGTTCAATTTTAATTGTTTCTAAATAAGCACTTGCTTTACTACGAGGCTTGTCCGACATCGGGGGTAAGGTAAATGAAAACAAAGCTATGGCGTTACAATTCCATGGAGATCATAGATTGAGTCAAAGAAGCATGTGTGGGTAACCCTAAGAACCTGTACCTCAGCACAGCTTCATGAGATTCTGCAAATGGGAGTATTTTTTGCCAGGCTGCAAAGAACCAGTGGAGGAGCTGGGAATGGCAAGTGCCAAGTTTGCAAAGGCGGTCCCTTTAGTAGGCACAAACAGAACCCTTTCTGAGGCACAGAGAGACTCCCCATAGCTTCTCTAAGCCATGGTGCTGTACGATGAGTAGACCAAAGTCATACCACAGGTTAGTGACAGAGCTGAAAAGAATCCAGATTGCCAGCTCCCTGTCCTAAATACCAAATGTAGTCATGCCTTCTCCTCTAGGATAAAAGCATAAGGAAAAATGTTCTAAAAGCTTTCAAGCAGCAGTGTGGATTTTGCCGTTAAAAGGAGGAAACATTGTCAAAGGATCAGAAAATTTCACAAAGTAACAGAACAGTTACTATTGCAAAACCCTGGGGGATCTCTTCTGTGGTATAGAGTTATTCAGCAGCTCAGATTCATAGCAGTAGTTCTTCATCCTCCACAGTCGTAAATTCTTTTTCCTGTTTTGGATAAGTTCAGTAAGCTCAACTCCTTTGGCTTCAACGAGAGCCAGACCTTGCCTAAAATGTAATATTTTTATTGTCCTTTCCATACAACATTTATGCTGTGTTTATCAGGTTCATTTTTTTTTTTCATTAGATGTTAATCACAATGCCATTAGCACTGCTTTAATGTCATGAGAATCATACTCTGTAGGGTGCATCCTATGACTGCCTCAAAAATCTCTCCCTGTGGATATTTTGTCTCTGTGAAATAGTCTGGTTCCAACTATTCATCTTTGCCAAAAAGAACAATGTTACCAATTATTCCTACAGTGGAAAATAAATCAGAACAATCATTTGTTTTCTTGCAGTTGGTTATACATATCCTTCATCAGAAGAAATTTAGCTATGAATTAGAAAAATTTCCTTTCACCTTCCCAGCCTCTTCAGTTTGTGCAGGATTCACAGTTTGCCTATGCATCAGATGAGTTATTTTACCTGGGAGGTAGGAATTGTTCCAAGTTCATACCTCCTCAAGATGTTAGTCAGTTTTATGAAGGAGACTGGCATAATGCCTATCTACAAAAAATCTCCAGCATTATTATGTAGAGCATAGAAGAGTTAATAGTGACCCAGTAAAAGACATCAAGAATTTGAAGGTGGTTTTGCAGAGAGAAAAGATCTGTCATTAGTGGAAAGAAATGAGGTGAAATTACTGAAAGAGTATTTCGCATCATGCAATCAAGGAAACGTAGAACAAAACTCCAGGGCACAGAGGGATCTGTGAGTACTACCTTGGGGAGAAGGTACTGCAGATAATTCTTCAGATAAGGGCATATAAAAATTCAGTGCCTGAGCTCAGAAGCCCAAACATTCATATTAAAAGTACAATCAGTTCATGTTCATGGATTGGGACATGAGTAGCTTTAGGACTTGGCTCTCATATTCTGCTTAAACATGCAATTCATAAGAATAATTCAGATGTGCCATTACCTTGAAGGTATCAGAAATCAGAGCAGATGCATGTTCAGGTTATACAAACAGTTACCCTTCTGTGCATGCAGTTGTGAAACTCTTGTCCTAAAGATCTTTTGCATTTATTTTCGCTTTGCACACGAATTGCAGAGGTGTTGTCCGAGGTGCTGAGTCCTCCCCAGGTCATTGTGAAGCTGAAGGAAGCTGCAGGTGCTCCACGCCACTGAAAATCACGTCATTGGCTTAATCATCAACAAAGTCTTATTACCAGGATTTGCAGCTGGGATCCAATGAAATCTGAGATAGCAGTTAGAGTCCTAAGCAACTAGTAATACCAGTTTTTCTAGAAAATTAATAAATGCAAATGTTAACTGTTCTAAATTCACTTCATAAACAAGTCACCTGGAAAGATTTGTGGTTTTCATTAAAACAGAGAATATAAATAGAAAAGGAAATGGAAGGCCTGATACTTAGTGTCCAATAAACCCCACAATGTGGCCAAGCTTTTGCAAGGATATGCAATGAGATAATTAGCAAACTGTCATTGTAGTCTTTCAATCACTATAAAATACATTTAAATGCTTTCTAAGTGTGCAGCCCATTAGTGACTAATGAAGCAACTGCAGCTGATAGGCCGGATCCTGCACTAAACAAGGCAGAGCAAAGAAGATAAGGAGTGCTAAACTGCATGGCGGGCATAAGAGGCTGAGAAGCTCCAAGAAGTGATTCTGTTCTCAGCTAGTGAAAGACTGGCAAGGGATGAACATTGCCAAGTGCCTCATTAACACACAGGCAGTGAGTCTCGATAGGTGTCCAGTGTCCATTCACACCCAATGATTTTGAGGCTGAGTGAGCAGAGGAACTTGAGATTCGTCCCCATTCAGAAACTGTGTGTTGTGCTGAGTCTTGGTATTGTTTCCATTCTTGCCTTATCCCCAGTACAACAGCTTGCTGTCCTGTCATAGGCAGACCAAACCCCAAGCAAAAGTTTTGTGTGACTGCTCAGTGCTGAAAAAACTATGCTCCTCCTGAAGTCCTGGCTCTAGGAGACAAATGTGGATTCCCCTGGAAATCTGCCCAGATTTAAATGGGAGTATGGAAATGGGGGTTATTGCCTGCACTCTGTGTTTGTGTTCAAACTCTCCCTTGCTTGCAGTTTCCAGATTTTTCCTACTGAAACTAGAGTGAGTTTATAAACTTAAAGGATCTATCAAATACTGAGGTATTGCCTTGGTAATGAATTCTGGACTGAAAACAAGTCTCATAGGCTAAGAAACTTTGAAAAACTACGCACTTGCCTCCAAAAGAAGAGGAGAAAGAAGAAGGACATATAAGGAGAATAAAACTACTGTATCACAGGTATAATGTCTTAGCAAAACTAACTCAAAGGGTACATTGCATTCTGAATCTGGACCATGAGTAAGATCTTCCCAGCTTCTCCAGTGGCCTAGACATGTGTCACCTTCTACATTCCTCACCAGTCTCTCAGAAAGCAGCTGTAACGTGCAACCACAGTTCTCAGCTGTGAAGCCATCACGTGCTACCTGCCGAGCCTGGCAGAGTCCAAGCGATGACACTGCTTCACACTACTGTGTGGACTGCAGTAAAAATTACCCAGCTGACCGCCATAAAAATTAATCGAGTGGCCCTGCTCGAAGCATCCTGCGTCTTCCCGGAGTTATGCATTGGAAAGGACTCTCTGAGTCATCCTCCTAATTTGCACATCCCTTTGCATCTTGGCATTAACAGTCAAGAGCCATTGGAGCCAGCTAGAAAAGCCTCATGTTTGTGCTCTCCCATGCAAATACCTCTTCTCCCTATATATTAGTTACTGTGTGTGGGTTTTCTCTCTCACTCTCTCTTGCCATATGTGTGGGAGTTGATGGCATCAACTTTGTGAAATCTCAACACATGCCAAGAACAGCTGGAGAAGTTGAAACAAGTTCTGGGTGAGGTGAGTTTCATGGGCAGGGACTGAAATTAGCAAAGGTACCATGGCTGCTTGCCATCCTGGGAGTCTCACATGGAGCGTGTGGGCTTTGCTTGCTCCAAGAGCAGATTCCCCATGGAAAAAAGGATTTGATTTGATTTAGATAATGACAATGGCAGAGATAGCTGAATTAGAAGAATCTGTTCACCAGGAGAGACCATCTCTGCACCTCTTCCGTGGCTGGTTCATTATGTAAATATAAAAATTTCATCATGAGTCTGAGGTAATTAATATCTTTAGCCAGCATGTAGCACTCTTCATCTTCAAAATGCTTTACTAACATCAATAATTAATCGCCACAACACTCTGGGAAGGTTATCATCTTAATCAATGGGTAAACTGAGGCACAAAGATTTAAATTATCACAACCTGCCAGTGGAAGGACTGTTGTGTCCCAGCCTGGTGCTCAGTGTGTTACAGTGCATGGCCAAGCTACCTGATATGCTTTATGATAAGAAGGAGCAAACCAAGAGGGCATTCCAGGAGGAATGAAATAAAACTCCCTCCAGACTGCACACAGAGCAGAACCTGTTAATCACTGGGTGCTCCCTACAGGTCTCTGTGTTCTCAAATCCAGGACGTCTGTCCTCCCCTTGTAACATCCACAAGACATCTCTGTTGATCTTTCTGCATGTTCCCTTCAGCAGTCCAACAGTATTCCTGACGTGACAGATGATACACTCTGGCCTCAGCCCTAGCTATGACTCCGGTATTTACATCTTCTTTTCTGGGTAATTTTAGAGTATAAAGAACCAATGATACATCTGATGAATTTTAGTGTTATAAATTGTTTAATAACTAGCATTCACTTCTGAAGCACTTTACACGTCTACCTCAGAAGAATTTCCACCTTTTGCCCCAATCTCTTATACAAGAATAGTTGAGTCTGGTTCAAAGTTTGGTGTTAAGTTGTTAATTTTCTATAATCAATTCTTCTTTAGGCTAGTAAACGCAGCTTTTAACTTATCAGTTTTTGCCATTAGTTCCACCTGGATATCTCCATTGGGTCATATATTATTGCTTAGGTATGTCATTCCCAGACAAACCTGGGGAGAATTGTGAAAGAAGTGACCCTCCCTGCCCAATTCAGAAAATGAAACTTCAGCGCAGCCTACTAAATACAGAAATACACACACTACATCTGAAAGAAAAGTTTGCTTTTCCTGAGGCTTCACAAGAGGGATCTGTCAAATGTGGCAGGCTGTCATTAAAAACAATTAACCTAATCAAAAATCCCTTTTATTTCNAGTATGCATGTAATTAGTATGACTGCACAGGGAGTCATGAGACTTGTATACACGACTGGCCACCTGCATGTCATTTGGGCATGTCATTGTCTTAATAGTGACAATGCTTGTGCATGCAACCCTAACACTTAAACATATGGAAACACACATTTTTCTGGCAAAGCGGACTTGTGAGAGCTGCCATTCTCCTAACCTCACGCTCCCCAAGAGTTCTGGTGCCTGTTAGGACAATACTTCTCATTGAACATGTAGATTTTGTACCTGTTTGGTTTAGAGTAAACTGGTTGCTTGTGATGTCTTAACTCCTAGCATCACCACCACAAGTACAAGTACAATTCTCTCCTCATCACTCCCAAACCTCTTTTGTGTTTTCCAGAAGTGGAGGAGGCAAAGAAAAACCCTAGTTCCTTTGAGGTGGGAGCTCACCCCAAGGGGGAGGAGAGGAAAGCTGACCTCCAGTGCATTTACTGATCATATTTATTTTTAAAGGCACTTAGCCATAAGTCTCAGCCTATGGTTCTGCTTCCTGCAGGCACACCCTGCTTGTGGCTGTGAAGGTACTCACTAAGCACTAGTAACACCCAGCATTTATATAGGGCTTTTCATCTTCAAAGCACTTCCCGAACATCGTTTAATTAATGAATCCTCACAGCCCTCTGTGAGGTATGCACAGTTATTACCCCCACATTTTATAAGTGAGGAAAACTGAGGCAGCGATTAGCTGAGGCAACACTGTGGGAATTGGGATTAGAGCTCAGGAGGACTCAGGAGTGCCTGGACCCCTGTCCCACGCAGTGATTGCCAGGCTGCCTCGTTGGGAAATGCACGTGGTGCCTCAGTTCAGCATAGTATCTTGAACATGACCAGCGCTGACCCTTTGGTGCATCAGCAACATCTTTTCCTTCCAGGTCCACATAGGTTTTCTGTGTGGAGATCTGGAAAAATTTTCTTTTTCGTCTTTCAGTATCAGTTCCAGATCCTGCTGTCACCCAGACAGGGGATCCAAAGAAACACACTGGGACTGAGGTTCCGAAAGAGGACGGCTTCTATTACCTATAGCACTACCTAACACATTCAGTTTTAGTGCCTTCACAGTGTTTTTAAAATGACATAGAAGGAGGACTTTCACCCAGAGATCTCAGAGCGCTCTACGGACAAAGGACAGTGTTGCAATCCCAAATCACAGTATGGCTCTGTGCAGACTGTCAGACCAACTCAGGCTTGGCCTCGGCTGAAGATCTGATGATTCACGACCCTCAGCCCACATTCATGAAAGTTCAGTGAGTTTCACTCACATCCTCCTCAGTAACTGCGGGTTCCTCCCTTGAGAAGCCCCAGGGTATCCCAGTTCCTAGCTGACATGTGGAGGACAGGAGCAGACTTCCTGGTCATAATGGTAGCCGGTAGGGTGAGAGAGGGCACCAATGATGGGGGTTAAACCTGGATGGTTCAACCTCGTCAAACTTGAATATCCGAGAGAACCTGCAGGGCTTGGTTCCTTTCCAGCCCTCCAGGGCTCTCACAGCCATAATTATTATTGTTGTTGTTGTTATTATAACAAAACATTCATATACTGCCATAAAATACAAACTAGATAATACACGTTCCTTGCCTGAAGAGCTCAGGCTTTAAACATGCTGGACGTTCTGAACTGGATCCCTCAGGAGAGACAGGGAAGGCACAGCCCTTTTACAGCAATTTCCCCTCTCAATTCCTTTCAAATGCGGCTGGACACCGTGAAGGGATATGGGATGCGGCAATAAGCAGCTGACCAGGCAGCATCAGAGATACAGCATGCTCCTCCAGCTGTGCCTCAGCTCATGTTCTGCTATGCACAGCAGCTGTGGGAGAAAGATTTGTGGCTGCAAGTCACACTCACAAGGCAGGGGACTGGAGGGGAATGGGATTTCGTTGACGGTGTGCTTCTCAGATCAGCTGCAGCTCAAAGCTGGTACCTACCACTCTGAAAGCAATGTCCAACCCGCTGTTGCTGGTGGGGTAGCAGCTCCCAGCTCCTGCCAAGTTCTCACAGGCGCTATCCGGGAATTGCTGTCAATCAGTTGATCAGCAATGCTGCCTCTGTCTGAGCCGGACGGTGCGGTACCACCTGCAGAAATGCAGCAGGAGCTGCTCCCGCCTGCTCCTGTACAAGACAACCATCCCACAGGTGGTGTTTCAAATGCCCTGTTCTGCTAAACCGAGGTGGTGGAACTGTAATGCTCAAAAGAAAACAGGAGCATGGTAGTGCATACTGTGCCGACGCCTTTGCACAGCTGACTGCTGGGAAGCACTGGGGAATCTGCAGTTCATAAATGCTCTTCTGGCTGAGCCTGATGCCTTCTCTTGCCTGTGAGGTCCCTTCTGTTCCCTCCTGACAGTGTTTCCCAGTCTAATCTGAAATGCCATGAGATACCGAGCCAAGGGAGAAGTGGAAAATGTTGCAATTCCTAAGCTGCACTTTGAAATGAAATCGTAATACTTGTAATTAATAATAATAATCTGTAATGAAAAAAAATCTCTGCTTATTCCAATATAGACACTTCAGGTAGTACTAGGGCATCAGGCACGCTTATTCAGCCTCTGGACAAACTCACTCACAAGGCCTAGCATCAACATGCCCTGTGCATACCTAGCATCATTTTGAACAACAACTGCACCAAAACAAAACAGACAAGGAGCACTTTAGGTCCTTTGTGTGTCTAAGCACAAGAGAGGAATCCCTGGCCAGTTTTTACCAACTGAAGGCTCTGAGCCAGAAACTGTCCCTGCATCTGTATTCGTAACTCATAAACCAAAACAAAACCCCCAACAAAATACATTTACAATGAAGGAAACATTTCTCAGAAGTGCTGCTGTTTTCCTTCCCTCCAGTGCTCTATGTTCCAGTGTTCTAATGTTCTCTGACCATTTGGTCACAAAGACATTGAGCAGCTACTGTTGAAGTTTTTGAATGCTTAATCTGACCTATCTTAGACCTGGCATAATCCCAAGAAAATACCAAGAATAGGGGCATACCTAATATGTTATTACGGGATATAATGTTAATGTTCTGATTATTATTGAAGTCCATAGCAATTTGCATCGCAGAACTTAAGAGGCAATAGGGAAACCTCACTGGACACCCAGCGTAAAGGTTTACGTCACCCGCTGCCTACCCCTAAACCACAACACTGCTGCTATTTCTTCCCATTCCTTCTCTCCAGGCTCCTAGTCTAGCCCCCAGCCAGGCTCTACACCATCCCTAGGGGAATTTGTTCATACACACAGATATGTTGATGACTCAAGTCTTAATTTTTCCCCAGTTGATCTGTCCTTTATGGCCAGTCCCCCCCAGACTGTCATATTGTCCCAGATGGCTCACTGGCTACACCAGCTGGACTCCCTGCCTCTTCCCCCGTGCCCTCCTTTCTCTACCCCTGCCACCACGCTCTGCCCATCTCTTGGCTGTCGCCAAAGGAGCCCTTTTTCTTAACTGCCTCTTTCTAGCACAGCCCCAACAGCTACTTACTGCTAATCATGACAACACTTTCTGTGCAGTGGACATCTGTTCAGAGCCCTGACACACAGTGTTGCATTTCAACAGAACGGCGAAGCATTTCTTTTTTCCCATCTGCAGAAGGTGATCCAGACAAAATGGCTAATTTCTAAGTTAGCTCCTCGTGGTTTATGCTTCCTGCCCTAGCAATAGTTGTCAATCAAGCAGAGCTTAATCTTAACTCAGGCATTAACTTGAACACAATTAATTCTTGGCAGCAGACATAAAATGCCATGAGCCCATCTCTCCCGATGGTGATAAGGCTGGCTGTCAGGACAGGCTCTGCATTCACTCCTTGACTATAGCAAGAGTTAGATCAAGCTCGTACAGACTAATAAAACAAATGACATTGTTGGCATTAGCAAGTGCGACTCTAAAAGAGTCAATTGATTTCTGTCTCACTGTGCCAACCAGGACTTGCCTTGATTTACAGAGGTGGCTGGGATTTTCCTACTAGTTTTCAGGATATTACAAATTTTTTACTCTCCCGAATTACAACTGGGAGAGAATAAAAAGCACAAATTTGAGGCATATGGCCTAACCCTAAGTGAAGGTGTTTGACAGGCTGCAGTCTTAACAACAGCCCCGTGGCCAGACACATGCCAGACGGTCGCAGATGTGACCTGCTGCCATCTGGGTCAGCGTAATCTCGCCCTGCCTTCCTCTGCCTCGTTTCTGTTGCCTCATTGCACGTTCCGCATGGCATTTTCAGCCTTCTTTTATCTCATGCCACTTACGGACCTGACTTGTGTGGCTCAAATGAAACCTTGTTAACTTTGCCGGGGTTCACAGTGATTCAAGTTATGAGATGAGAAGGCCCGGGACAGACCGTCACCGGTTCAAGTCCCATCCAGGTTATCTTCATCTTGAGGTTGAGGAGCCAGCTGGGCCGTCTGTCTTGCACCACTCGCAAGCCTGACACTCACTGTCCCACTGCCCTTCCCTCATTTTTCTGGCTATCTATTTTTCTCGTTACCCTTATCAAGAGAAGAACTTAACCAACCTGGCATACCAGCCTCATGTACTCAGCAGATTGCAGTGTGACTCAGTACAGAACTCTTCCTATGTTTTCACATATAAACATGGTCAGTGGACAAGACGACAGTGAAAAGAGTACGCGATGCATCATGGAGATTGCAAAACCCTGAGGAGTCAACAGATCGGAAGGTCCCTCGCAGAACAGGTCCCCATTCCCCACCAAAATGCCCTGTTCCTTTTTTGATTTGAACCGTCTTAAGTTTGCAAAACATCTGAGATTCATTAGGTTATGCACAGGAATAGCCACATTATTAAAACTCCTGCAAAGGCATATTCTATTAGCAATATTTTGGCAATCATCCTGAAGGCTGCCATGTATTTGATGACCGGTGTAAATGACACAACTAATTAAGCTGGGCAAATATTGTGAAAGTGATCCATAGGCAGAAACACATTCATATTAACCATCCAGTGAAGAGTATTATACACAGATATATCTGACCCAGGGGATGAAATGGCAAAAACTACCCAGGTGCTAAAACTATGCTATTTGAGATTCATTGTCTTATTTCACCAGAATTATAGCTTTTGGTAGAATGCTTGGTCAAAAGGTTGCCCAATGGAAAACCAGGAAGAATCTTGTTCTGCCCTACGTTGAGCAGAATCTTTACCTAAAATTTCATTTCATTTGTCCTGCAAACATGCCTCAAGTTTGCACTGTTTTATAGTGCCTTTCTAGATATCCTGGGAGATAAGGTGGTTGGTGCATTGTATACTGCATTGTGTAAGGTGTTGCCTACTTATAGTTTGCATATTATTACAAATATGTTTTTCAACTGACTGAAAAAAACACTGATAGAGTCTCACTGATAAAAAGGCTTTAGAATGTACATGGAGACAAATGCCTTGTTACTGCAAATAGTCTTGATGACATTTATTCTAAAAAGCTCTGTCTTGCTAAGATCCATATGGATAAAAACCTCACATTCAGTTTCTGAATTAATTTTGACAAGGTCCAAATGCAGTATACGCTTGCAACGAAACTGTCAAGTGCTTGGCTTATAGGAAGTAAAATTCTGCAAGTAGCAGTATGGCTATTTCAGATAGCTGATACAACTGAAGTAAAAATTAACTTATGAAAAAGCTGTTAGGATTAGTCAGTCTTTTCTTTGGCAAAGCTATGCAGGATTGTCCTCAAAAATTAACTTTTTTGTAAAATTCCAAATATATGCAAATAAGTAATTTATCTTATTCAAGAAAAGAATTCAGTTATGAACACTTACGTGACCATAAAGATGTTTGGGAGACAGTTAATCTTCAAAAATATCTAACACATCGTATATTATTTCAATATATGAGCTAGATGTACGCAATACATCATATTAAATATCTCCTCTGAATAAAGAAACACCAAAGGAAATCCTATACTCATTTCATTAAAAAATATCCTCCATGTGTCTCATAAAAATCAGTCTCTAAGAGTTACTTCCATAGTTCCTCCATGCTGAAGTAGTATCACAAAAAAACTTTCTGCACTCAAACACGGGTTAACACTTGCTTGATTGAACGCGTTGAACCTGTCCTGTTTTGTCTGCAATGCTTCTCAAGGGAATACCAGCTCTGCTCCCTCTTCTGTGCGAGCCCATGACCTGAGGTCAGGCACGCAAAGGACTGCCCAGAGTTTAAAGATGAAGAATTTAGTTAGGGGTGGTTGCATCCCAGGTCTCAGTGGAATGGGTTGAGTCCTATCCCATACCACAAGATGATGGGGGCATGCTCCACATTGTACTGTGTGACAGGCACAGGCCTCAGGCACAGGACTGCAGACAGGGAGAATCACATGCTTCTTGCCCTGCACAGTGCCACAGGCTTTCTCCAGCTCCCCGTATCTGGTATGTGGGACCACAGAATTGGAGAGACCCTGAAGTGCTGGGTTTTGTGGTCCAGTCCAAGAGTGTGGAAAAAACTCCCCGGGAACTAAGAATTCTCACTATGTTCCATTCTCTTCCACTTTGATGTTGCTGTCTCTTACATGAATGTTGTTATATATTGCATGTATATTAAAAACAAATAAACATGAAACAGGACACTCTTCTGCACACAGTTTTCCCTGTTAGAAGGGAATGAGAACAAAACCCCTACAACGCATACTAGCCACGCTGCTTATGCAATTAACTCTCCAATAGCTAGGGTACATCCATTAGTTCAACTAGAAACTAGGAGAGATAAGCATGTTATATTTTCTGTTTTGCAAGCACTATCTCCAGGAAAACAACCACCAGGAACACAAATACGGTCTAACAGACTAAAGTCTTCATAGCTCTGCTACCCTTCCACAGACAGAGTAATGTTTAAATGCAGTATTCCAATATTATAGGATATGGGCCCAAGCATGTATTCTAAACTAGCATCCATAATAGGTTCTGTCAAGGGCTTCGTATGGCCAGTGGTAACTGTCCCCCTGAACACCCTCAAGGTGAAAGTGCTGGGACAACTGTACTTGAACTTCCACCTGCTGAGGAACAAAACCCACTGTATTAAGTATCACAGATCTTTTACTGCCTCCTTAAGAAGTGAACTGTGGAGTAGCACAAGGAGCTAGAGTGTTGAGATCTCATGTACTCTATTTGCACCTGGGAGTCACTAGGTGTATGTTCATAAATAGATAATGCGGCAGAGCCACCCAACGTGGTCTTACTTTTACTACTGAATTGCTCTGAGATCTTTCAGTATCTCATTTGGTCCTTCTGTAGCTTGGGGAGTTACACTTATCTGCTCCACTGAGGCACTGAGGTCTGTAACAATAACCATGAACTGTTTTATAAGAGATGCTACTGAAAGACAAAGGTGTACTATTGCAAAATTTTGTGGGTTAGCAACTTAAGCTAGTGGCACTGTATTGCATCCAGAGCCCATTTGGCTCCTCAGAATGAAATGAGAGTTGGGGGAGAGGAAATCAGGTCAGAGTTTTTGGCAGACCTATTCAAGGTGAGCATAATCCAGCTGATTCATTATGTGCTGCAATCCTTTCTGGCAAAGACTCTGAAGTAAAGTAGCCTCCAGCCCTATTGCAACTCAACCTCTGTGTGTGGGTGTTGATGCTGCACATTAGGGAAGGGTGTCACTGGTGGATAAACTTAAGGGGGTGAGGGCTGGATAAAGGACGCAAAGGACTTCACACAAGCGTGCTATATCAGCCCAGTGCTCCCTGCTGAGCAGCGCTCTCTAAAAATGTTGTTCCTACCGCCTACAAGACAAGGAGGAAACCTTTTGAGAAGACCCTTCTGATGACTAACTCAGTCTCTGTTTCATGAATCATTGGCATTGGGATGTCCTTGTGGCATAATCAGAGCTCTGGTTATTATACTCATTGATGATAAAACAAGTAAATCTTAATGAGTTGTGGGAAAGGAGACAATAGGGCCCTCTGCCAGGTCTCATTTACCTTGACAACACGCCTACAGCCCAAGTACAAAGATCGCTATTGTTTATCCTCAGTATTTGTGAAGGGGCCAGACAGTTCTTCTCATTTCAGTCCATGTGATGGTACTCTCTTTATCTCTGCCTTAGCATTTCTAAGGTACCTATCACTGTGGTATCTCAGCACCCCAGCTTTAGTCCAAGGTTAAATTTATAGTAAATAAACCACTTGGACAGCCTTTGAAGGTGAGAAACTGATATATAGTTAAATAGTGGTAAATCATTCAATTTACATAGTGCCTCTTCTTTGACTAAAAGGACAAGCAAAGACTTTGTTGTTCATATTGTAAACAAATCCTCTGTGTATGATTCAGACACTAAGTAACTGGGTCTGTTACCTCACTAACACAGCTCAGCCGATCTACCACGCCAGTAACACATGCCCAGCATGAACTCAGCTTCTGTCCCAGCTGGACTGTATTTACACTAGGGACTCTTGTCAGCCTAGCTGTCTTGGTCAGGGTTACAACTCAGCACACTCCTGACCAGAAGAGCTACAGCAGTAGGATTATACAGAAAAGAAAACAGATATGAGAAAAATGGTCCCATTCCACCCAGCAATCTGTCCCCTGTGGGTACTCACAGTCAGAGCTGCTGACCTCATTGCAGCTCCTGCCCTTCTGCTGCTGGCTATTCTTGCAAAGCCAAAAACCAGTTGTGAATGGGCCAGGAAAGCTTTCACCTGGTGCATGCTTTATCTACAGTTTTGTCATCTACAGCTGCTTGGGAATTTTCAATGAAAAGGATTTTTGAACAGAAGAAAGAGATCTCTATCAAGCTACATTTTTGTACATATTTTTTAGGGAAGTGTTTGTTAAGAAAGGCTTCCCAGATCCCAGCTGGATTAGGAAGAGCGGCCCCTGAATAGTCAGCGTTCTAGCAGCCAGGCACTCGCCAGGGGTAGGGGAGAACTGAGATCGGCCCCTAGCACTTCCTCCTCCCAAATGGCTGCCAGAATCACCAGGCTACTACTTACACTGGCGCGGGTGTCTTCTACGGGTTTGGTGCAGAAAGCATGACAAAATGTGAGTTTCAACTCAGTGTGAGCACGGGAACGTTCTCGAATTTCTGAGAAGTTTGTCAGGATGGCAAAACACTTCCCATTCAGATCGGGAGATTTCAAGCAAGAAACAAAAGACAGACCCTGACATTTAGATCTCAGAGTGAGTTCCTTGGGACAGCAACAAAAGGAAAACATCTTTCTACTTGTGCTATAACTAAATCAGATCAGTTGCTGATTTATAATGCTGAGCTGGGAGAGCATTAAAAATAGTGTCTTTTTTTCCCCTCCATATTGCCAGCCACAGGGAATTGCAGCTAAGTTAGGGATTGTCTACTGTTTGCCTCTTTTAAACAGCTTTTTCTGTTCCCACATGTTCTCGCCCTGTTGGCTTCTTTTGCTACTGTCAGCTGGAGTGCTGCTCCGTGACTCACCGTGCAGAAAGACAAATGACAAACCTTTTCCTTAGGACAGAGCCAGTGTCACCTCCACAGCACACCTGTGTCTGCTGGATTCACACCCTGAGTCTCCAGTTCATGCTGACCCCCTACAGTGACTTGATGCAAGTTCTTAATGTGATGTTTCTGCTGTTCTGATGCGTAGAGGCAAGTGACAAGCAGGGAAGAATGACAAAGTAAGGCATATACAGTAAGACCGCGGCAATAATCATACAGCAAAGGTCTCAGTAGGGCACATAGAATTGTGCTTTGGTAGGGGAGGTTGCATAATCAACCAGATGCTCTTCCATCACATGGGAACTGAACAGTCTAAGATGGGAGGGGGGGTTATAGCCCTGCAATTTCCTTCCTCTTTCCCTTAAGAAGTCCATCACTAGGCCAGACTGCTTAAGGTCATTTCACAAATGGGAGGACTTTCTTCCCACCGTATCCTTGTGCCAAGAATCATCTCAATCCCATTCTTTCCACATATTGAAACAAATTATTTACTGATAGAAGACGCTCAAGAAGTAAGAGCTTAATAGAAGGTCTGAGTAAAAGGCACAAGGCTAACATGGAGACAAATACCTACTGCCCCTGCTTGCTCACTTCTCATAGAAGCAATACTCTGAATTCTCTTTTCCCTTGCACTGAAGTAAATTAAGCAGCTCAGATAAGATTACATAGCTACGAAGGTTTCATAAGTGACAGGAGAATCAGATCCATTGTGTAAGCCAGAAAAATAATTTCACTGCTCTCCCATGGAGCAAAATGACTTTCTGGCTCCCATCTAGCTCCTTTCAGCCACAGGCAGCAAATAAACACACACAGTTTAACCCATAGCAAGCTTTCAACTCTCTAAAAGCTTCCTTACTCACTTGTTACTTACATGGGATTCCCTTTGCAATCAGTCACCAAAAGTCACTGAGTTCTACCTTAGCAACAGATGAGTAATTAATAATAATGATGCTTCCCCACCTCATCTCCTTCAATACGCTGAAGGGATAGAAGCAATTTCTACAGGAATTCCCCCCCAGGTTAGTGATTTGTTACAGATCTTCAGTTTGACCTGCAGGGTGAAGAAAAGCTGCAGCTTCATCCATAAGCCAGTCTGCTTTCTGCCAATTCGTGCCAGATAGATAGACTTAATAATTAGTTTTGTGGACACTCATGCTGTCACACAATATTTGCTACCTTCTGGAAGAAAAGTGAATTCAAATATTTTGAGGACCTCATTCAGCTTCCCAAGAAGCTGCTGAGCCCTTAGAAAAATCCAGCCATTAGCATCCCGGAAAGAGCTGCAAGGCACCGGCCATTTTGACACTCAGTTACAACTACAAAAGTCTCAGAATGAGAGGGGGGCTGCTTTGAAGTCGTAGCCTCTAGTTGCAAGTGTTGAACACTGGAAATCTGGATCGGGCCTGTTTTGAAATGTGGACTATCAGTACGTAACGACACCTGTCAGCTGGGCAAGAGCCACAGACCATTACCAACAACAAGGCTTTTCTGGCCAAAGCAAAAAAATGTCCTGACTAAGCCAGAGTAACAAAGAACATGAGGACCCTGAAAAACACCACGAGCTAGTGAAACCGTGCAAACAGCTTCAGTAACACTCCCAGAGCATATAGCAAAGATCAGAACAGACCTAGGTCATTTCTGCTAATGGAGGACACAGTCTTCAGCGGGGAACTCGAATCACATCAGAGGTAATCGAGTCATTTAGAGTGCGATGCTGTTTATTCCACAGGGACAGACAAGCATATCGTGAAGTTCAAAACTCACCACTGCTTTCCAGGGAAAAGGTCAATGTCTGAACAGGCAATGGGGATGGAATTCAATTCTCACTTCTGAGGGAAGCCAGGATAGAGGCATATCCTACAGAAAGGTTATCTTGCTGTGTCCACAGGTCGAGACTTCATTCCTGAAGTCTTCTCATGCCAAATAAATTCACCAGACTATGTAAAACTCCTGAGTTGAGCACTTGCCAATTTGTGCATGCAGCTGTAGATCCGTAGTGTGTAATTACCTTTGCCATCAGGGTAATTGTGCATGCAAAATTGTGCAATAAGTATTTTGTACACATGGTCATGCTTTTAACTTATTTTTTTTTTTTTCAAGAATCGGGCACTGTTTGAACAAATACTCAGGTAAAACAGTTGAAGTTATTAAACATTATTCTGACTTGCTTTAATTATAAAGTCACAAGTGAACCACAATACTGTGCACTTAAATGACACAAGAGAGAGACACACCACATCACTGCAATGCCATTAGGATGCCTGTACAGTTTTTTAAATTGCCTGCAGAAAGATGGATTCCTTGGACTGAAGCTAATTTGTTACACGTTGTCTGGAATCTAAAGCCAATTAAACACTGATTGTAGCTACTATGCAGTCCTTGGCAATTAACTTGATATTTTTGAGGATTCATTTAATTTTCTAGTTGGGGAAACCAAGGAAGAAACCCTTCTGACAGAGAAATCACAGCTATTTCACAGAAAGTCCAAAACCATATAGATCTACACTCAGGTACAAAATGGCACTGTATAAAGAAAATATAGCACAATACGGACAGATTCAGCAGATCAAATCAAGTTCAATGATTAATTTCTCAAATAGAAGAATTCCCAGCTCCAATAAGAAACTGCAGAACTGGACAGGGATATCATTACAGGGCAAACCTGGACTCTCAACACATGTTCCATAATCCGATGCTATGAGCATTAACTACAAAGCAGGCCAGGCTAAACAGTAAAATCGTGTAAACTCTGTTAGCTGCAGTGGCCCTAGATGATACCACTGCTAAAAGCAAACATCATCAGGAAACAATATACCATGGCACTGCATCTGTGAACAGAAGATACCACTGAGTACCCTCAACAAGGCAGTGTCACGGTCACCATACAAGAGCAACCAATGCCATGAAATGCAACACTGCTGAGCACAGCACCTATTAGATGTGGCCAGGACGTAATAACTGGGTACTCCAGTACACAGCATAGTGCAGATAATAATCAGAGTATTATTTCATAAATACACATACATCTATATACACATAAATCTATATATACACACAGAGTATTGTCTGAAGGGAAGAACAGTTTTGCTAGGCACAGAGAAGTGTTTTTCTTTGAAAATTAGATGTTGTAATGGAAGATTCTTAGAGACGTTAAAACCACCAGATACCTAAGAGGGAAAATGTCAACGAAAACAAGAAGGGGAAATAAATTTAAGCATCCCAGTTAGGCAACCAGTTCTATCACTAAGATGGGCTAGGTGAACTACAGGCCTGTTTAAAATCATAACTTCAAATATCCCTATCAACCCCCTTCAGAGCTCAATCACTGTAACTGTCATGCCCAGGGAGTCTGAGATCTTTCCATATACGCATCCCATCCGTCACAGAAAAGATTAAGAGGCACTCTGGACAAATGTCTGCTTGTCCAATGCTAGGGAGCTCCCAGCTGCTTTCAGCTCTTGGGCTGCTACTGGAGCTCTATATTTAAGCCAATATAACTGAATAAACTGATCATAAGTGATGCAGAAAAGATACAGCCTTATCTTAACATCTGAGGTATAACTGTATCCAAAGGACATATTGCATTTCGAGCAGATTAAGGAATCCCAGCGTGGGTGGAATCAAAACCGACGCCTTCCACTTTTGCAGAGTTTGATGTAAACGCAGGTAAGGTTTCAACAAAGCAAGTGAGGCAAAAACTCACTGTTGCATTAGAGAGCTGTAGTTATCCTGCTCCAATCAGTAGCTCAGATTCGCATAAGCTTTTCACTTCGCATTATTACTTTGCCACTAGTCTGTAGAAAATGAAACAGCATACCTTGTTATGGAAAAGCCCCATCCACAGATGGGCAAGCACCTATATACATGCAGGAAGCACATATACCCAAAACCAGCTTCCTGCATACTCACATGTATAACACACAGCTTCCACCAAACACTGACTTACAAAGTAATCAATGTACAGATACACCCATATTTATTCAGAGTATGCACACAAACATATGCATCACACATTTATGCACGCACCTGTATAAACACACTTGCATGCAAGCTTAGACATGCAGTGTTCTCAGAAATGCACATGGGTACTCACACATACGTGCTTACATGGATACGAACACACACCCATGACTTGCTCAAGGCAGCGCCATCAGCCTATGGCAGAGCCAAAAAAAAAAGAAAAGATTACAAGGCCAGGAGTTGTCCCCGCAGCTGAAATGACAAGGCCTGTCCCGCGGTCCTTCCCTTCAGAGAGGGTGGATACCTGTGTGTTGGCAGTTACGCTCAGTTAGACACATATATGAGCATAGGCTTGAGCCCCGACAAACACACAGTCTCACTTATCCCATCGTGCACTTTTCGGTGGTAACATGTACATGCCCTGCCACGACTCCTCCCTTCTCCTAATCCTTTATTTGCACACAGCTCTTCGTATCAATCTGTTTCATTTTCCAAATAATGCATATTCACTTTTGTTTACAGCCGGGACACTGGGCTTCTTTGAGTCAGTCTCTATAACCATCTTGGCAAAGCCAGTCCTGTCTTGTTTGTTTGTTTTTGCAGTGACTGCGTGTGTAAGGAATATGGAGGGTGTAGGCGGCTCTACATGTCCCTTCACCTCTTGTGGGTTTTGGCGCATTCCTTTCATAAATACACTCTTTCAAATGCAGGGGACAGGATGCTTCGTTTATATAACCACTGCTTTTTGCTGAGGCTCAAACCATCCCAACACATCTCTCTCCAGGAAGCTCTTTTGAGGAGGTCCATGTTTCTAAGTTACCTATGACATGGACTCTGGGTAACAGCACGGCTTGGAGAGTTGCTGGAAAAGGACCTCACCTCAGCCAGAGCTAACTTCAGAAAGACCTACTTTAAGCTGGAATGTGACAGTTTAGCACCTAATTTTCTCCAACTCTCTCTTCACCTCAGGTGGCCCTGAGTCTGGGTGGGTGGATGGTTTAGGAAATGGAAGCTTCCCAGGAACAGCTCTGACTCTGCTGATTCTCAGGACCAGCAAACAGTTTATGTGAAACCGTGCTGCTCTGACTGGTGGGAGTCTATCCAAGCTGTAAGGAGCAAAAAGTAAGAATAAGGAAGGATGTGTTACACACAGAATACTGCATTAGTTAAAAAGGCTTTATCTGCACAAAGAAGTTGAAATGCTTCAGCTAACCCTTGCAATGATATCGCTTTTCCTCTTCTTTTCCTCCTCCAAGACATGGATATAATCCTACCCCTTACTCTGAAAGAGCTGTTTCCGACACCATTAGCTGTATGAGTTATTTTAGTATAACCATTTCACTTTGCATTTTCACACCCATACAACTATCTCTACGTAAAGACTCATATCCAAACCCATAAACATCGCTGAATTAGAGCAGGTGCTCTGCAAAGACCAGGCCTAAATTAACTTGCCGTGGTAAATTACACTGATAAAGGCACCTTTACACGAGTGTAATGAGAGTTATCCTTGCTTTACCTGTATAACTTTGAAGTTAAAGTGATATAAACGATCCCTTTTGTAATTCCTTTCCTCCCTCTTCATGTCTTCTAGGTGTTCCTTTAGCTAAAGTAGTGGGCTGAACGAGCAGAAACAACAGCAGTAAATGGGAAGAGCAAGGTGCCAGAGCAAGGCGCCACCCCACTGTGTCACCCACAGCACACGGTTCTCTTATATGCCCTTGTTATAGACCTATATGCTATAAAAGCATATATCGGTATGGTTGTGCACACATGATCATAACACAGCATTTGCTAGCATTCAGTAATTTATCATGAATGTTTCATAATACTGAGTGGGAAGAAAAAAACATGAAATAGTTCTAGGGATTTTTCTAGTACCACATTGCCAGGAAGATCTGTTTCCCATAGCTAAATTATAGACACAAAACAACCACTAACTTAACCACTTGAAGGGAAGTGAGCACACAGCTAGCCAGGCCAAGGAGATGACACCAGTAACACAGGTTGAACGTTGCCTGTCAAACACAGCAATAGACAACAAGACAATTTTCATAGGTTTCACTGATTGCAAAACCTAAGTCTAACCAGAATAGATTCAGGGCATTTCTGCAAACAGCCAGTGGAGTTTTTGATTTTGAAAAAAAAAAAAAAAAAAAGAGAGAGAGAAATGGGAAAACAATTATGCAACTGAAGAAACAGTAAGACACAACAGAAGGCCAAAGTTCTAGAAACATACATTTAAAGCTAAAAGTTACCCTTTTTAGTCAATAAACATTGCTCTAACACCTGTTCTAGGATTATATACATCACACACCCCTAGAATGCCTATACTCTTGCTCCTGCAGAGCTTATAGAACTTCTCAAAGGTGCATCATCTGCATTTGCAGCCAGAAACAAGGAGGCCAAAAAAAGTCAGCTCGACTTGTTCAAGTTCATTCAGACACCAGTGATCAAGGAGGCAGGAATACCGAAATCCCCTGTGTCAGCCCCATTCACTACATATGGAGCAGCAGTGCATTTGCAGGCTAAATCATCTTTATTTGCTGCATCTTGTAAGATACCTTTCATTTTTATTCCCCAACTCAGCAACAAGTTGGAATTCCATTCATGCTCTACTACAGCCAAGTTTTCAATACCTTGGCTTGTATCTGCTATACCCAAGATTCCCAGATGGTCTGCTACCCAAATAATATGAGCCCACTTAAAGTCCGTCATCAGATGAGGTCAGCTCATGGACTTCATCTAAAAATAAAAAGCACCAATTCTCTATGTACACAATTCTTCACTGAGGAACAGCAGACAAACTAAATGAGAAGTGACTTCCACTGTGTATTCATACTGTGACTGTGATACTGGCAGAGCTGAAAGCCGCAGCACCACAATGATGTGGAGTGCAGCATCTTCAACTCTCTGCACCAGACCAGTCTTTAAAGTTTAAGATCTCTACTTCTAAATCAGATATCAATGGCATATTTTACTGAAATAACTACTTGCTTACAAATAGCATATTAAGAAGTGCCTTCGCCAGGAAAAAGAAAAAAAAAAAAAAAAAAATCAGTCTTTCTAGGTAGAAGAGAGACAGGCGGGTTAAAGTCCTTCAGAGTGTGTGATTGCTGCTTTTGCAAGAACAGATTTTCCTAGTGAAGTCTGCTAAACTCCTCGACCAGTTAAGGAAATTTTTCCAATTATTACCTTTTCTGAATAAAAACTTCCCAGGTCTTTATACACTTATGGCCTATTCCCACTTCCTTTATTCACACCTTAAGTGCAGCAGGATTATGTACATGACCCAGCTGAGTCACATTTGGCCTTAGCCTCTTTTGTTGTCAGGATGTCCCCTACCAGTTCCAAGAAAAGGGTCCCAGAACCAGGAATTAGTTACTTCCATAATCTATGAAAGAAAGTGCTAAGAAACTGTTTGACTCTAAATTCTCATTCTCAATCTTCCCACTTTGATTGCTCCTCACTCTTCTCGTAAATGGATTGTTGACATGCACCCATGTCTACTTTCATTAATGCATTTAATTTGCAAGCCTCACACATATTCCAGCTAACCATACCAGTATAGTCTTTAAATAATATGCTTAGTGCAATAACACAATCAGATTAAAACCAATAATTGGATTGCAGAGGTTTTAGGCAACCCTGGGGTCAGTGGGAAGGGATGACAAGATTGCTGTGCCATCTGTTTCAGCTGGTCAGAGTTGCCTTGGCATGTATTCTTATATTCTTATTGCACCTCTTTCTGGAGGGCAGGAGAGGGAGATGATCTGCTGTTTGAGTTTTCCTTTTTGCCAGGGCTGCATCTGACATAAGGGCCTTGTTTCAACTGCTGTAGCTGGCATTCAGTCCCTGGTGAGCATAACCTCAACTGAAAAGAAGCACCAGAGGTAGTCTGAATCTTTTCTAATCAAATTAGTTCTACAGCATCTTCCAGGTGCTGAGAGCAGTCTACTGTAATTGCAAACATTGACAATTACCAATTTGTAGCAACCTGCAAACCTATATATCGTTTTCTCTCTTTTTTTTCATAAGAGCTTTTAGCTAAGTTGTATATCCCCACACAACTGCAATAGCTGCACACTTCAGGAACTGACTTTTGCACTCCAAAAAAAGTCTCTTTTACAATAGTGAAACCACGTTCTTCCATATCTGCAAAGTACAGGTACATGGTTTAAGACAAAACCCTATTTCCATCTTTCTTTCTGTGCTCATAATACTCTTGTCACATCTGTGATACAGTGACAAACATTCCAGTGAGTACAAAACAGAGGAGCTATGACCACAAGAAAAAGGCTGATTTGCACAGTGAGATATTTTGATTACTAAGCAGCTTTAAAAATCTGCTTCAACTTTGGATTCTTTGAGTCCCAACTGGTTATTTGTACTGTTGTCTCCTGCCTGTATTCTTTGACCTTCTGACATACAGTTACTGCAGTCTGTTGCATGTGTCCCCAAGCAGAAAGCAGATTGGATAGAGATTAGATAACATCGTGGTGTATGGGTTGGGTACTTCTTTTTTTTCTTACCAGTTTCCTGTTGATAGAATCACACTGATAAGGAGTTTAGTTGGTAGTTGAAGTATGAAACTGCAAAAGGCTGCCTTTTAAAAGACGTGTTCCAACTGGGATGTAGATGTGGCCAAAAGATAGCTTGGTGCGTAGCTGTGCTCTGGTGCTTAGACCCATCAATCTGAATATTACACAGGAGCAATGAGGAATTAAGGGGGATCAGTGGGGGTGCACAGCACAAGGTTAAGCATTTTCAAACCTGTTTACGAACATGGTTAGAGAAACACCGCAGAAACAGAGGAAGCTATCTGAGATATTACTTCACTCTGGCTACATCTTACCACTTTGTTTCTGAAAGTTATTGCTCCACAGTCCTTTAAGGGAAGATGAGTTAGCAGAACAGTGTGCATTTGTCTCATCTGCTGCAGTACGAAGTCATCCAGGTTGCCTCCAGCTATCACAAGCAGCTTAATGTAAGGCAGCCGACATTGCCCAAAGTGATGTGCAGCAATGCCACAATCAGTCCTGCCAGCTGAGTTCCAGATACATGAGCTTTGGCAGCGATGTGGGAACAAGCAGCTTGTGGGCAGTGATGTTTTACATTTCCACAGTTCTATCTGCTACCATCACGCACAGATCCGAGGCCTCCAAGGCCCATAATGCTAACATGAGACCCTAGCAAGAGCTGGGTTGGAATAAACCTTGGAACAAACCAACTGATCACCTACACTTCAGTTTGGAGGCTTTTTATTTTAAATACCTGGACTTGGTTAAGAGCTGCTGGCTCTACAGAATCTGAAGGCCCATCTTTATCTTCCACTACTTGCAAGAAAAATGGAGAACTAGCCAATGCCTTTGCCGTTAGTGGTTTGTTGGCATCACAGCATTTTTCGGTTGTAACGATGGAGGCTGTGGTTTCACATTCAGTGGCACAGGCAACCCCCGCCCTCCACACTCACCATGCTGCTGGCACAGCTGTTTGTGCAGCTGCGCAGTCGACCAGAACAGCTGAAAAATTCCTTTCAGCTGACAGTTCAGTTTACCCCATAACCGTGGAAAAAGGTGTGCTGATTCAAAACAGGGGCAGTGCCAGAACTGGGACAACTAAGCTGCGGGGAGAGAAGTGGTCACTGAAAAAACTGACATGAATTCACAGCCTGAGAAAGAGAGGTTGTCCTCTACGATCTTGATAGGAAAGCTCAGCAAAGAAAGGGTCAGTCTACACATGCAGCTCCCTCTAAGGCAGAAGGGAGTCGCAGATATGAATTGGGGGCTGTGCAAGCAGCAGTACAATGTAAAGCAGATTTTCTTTGATTAGCCGTGGCCTCTAATCTCTCCTGTGCCCCCCTGCAGCGAATTCCAGAGTTCAACAGCCCCCACTGGACTTTCCTGTTAAGGCTCAAATCATTAAAAGTATTTGTTTAGTAAAGGCTAAAGCACTCAGGTCCCAGTGCCTGAGAGCTCCGTGAGGTTAAATGTTGTCAACCTTTTGAATGCAAGCCATATTCCACAGGGTCTCGGTGATTCACTGGTAGAGCTATACGGAAATTTTATCTCTAGGCTTCACCCTTCACCCCAGCTCATTTCAGTAGCTAATGAAACTGCTTGGACAAAATGAGCTAGCGTGGTCCCAGACACAATTCTGAGCATGTGGCAAAGCCTCTGCCAGAGCTTGCACTCTCAGCAGAGGTGTCACAAGCTGGCCGCCTCCGACAGCCAAAAAGGGATCTTCAGCTGGCTGAAAGCTGATGAGCCTCATGGTGATGTAGTGTGCAATTCTGTTGACCAAAACAGGTGTAACAAAGACAGAAAAAAACCCTGACCTACCAGGCTGTCCATCAGATAACTTGATCAAATTTAAAATTTCACATGTCTGAAATCAAGGATTTACACTGCCCTAGGACCAGGTTTCTTTACCCTAACATTTTTTACTGATGATCCTGTATTCCACATGAACCAGCAAACAGGGTTTGAATATTGCGAGTCTGAGCCACATCAGCTTTGACTCAACACTGTTGCTTGGGGCAGAAGGTGTTCAAAGGTGGGAAGGATCCATTCCCAGAGTGATCCGGGATTCAATTCGTCTATAGCTTCCAAAAGGATGAATATTTCTCACAGAACACTCCTAGTTACACCCTAAAGAATATTCCTCAACTGGCCTCATTTCAATTTCAAAAGTTACTTCAGGGAAATCGCCATGAATTAGTGGACAAATTCACACTCCTGAAAAAAATCGATACTTTGAATTGAAGCTGAACATGATATGGGGCAGCTGGAGAGTCTGCATACCTGCCCTCCGGGGGAAATGGCTGCCTGACCCTTGGAGGAGACAACAGGTAGGAACCAGCAACCAAGCCTCCAGAGCTCAGAGCCCTCGGGGAGTGCTGGTCCCACGCAGCCTGCCTGGAGAGCTGCGGAGGGGTCAGTGTTAAAGACCGCTAAAGAGCCGAAGCCTGGCAGGCTGCCCAGGAGCCAGAGACCCTGAAGATCCCAGCAGGTGATGGGAGATCCATTAGTCTGGAAGACGTAGCTTGAAATGGTCCGGTGATGGGCTGCATAGAGCTACAGCAGTCACCCCTATTAGACCTCCAGAAGAGGACAGGTGACAGCCCAGAGATTTGAAGAGCTACAGAGATGGGTTTCTGGCTTTCAGCTCTCCGTCCGTCTGTCAGCAGGCTCCCTGGGAGCTGGGCGGATGAGCTGGAAGGAAATCAAGCAGGTTTTCAAACCTGCCTGGCAGGCAGCGAAAATCCTACCTGGTTTCTGTCAATTTTGCAGAAAATGTCATACTCCCCCAAGCATCCAAGCTGAGATCAGCAGGAAATGCTTTTCCTTTCCTGTGAATATTTTTGAGATTTCTAAAACTTTCCTGGTACCTACTTGGAAAAAATGTTGGTGATTTTCACAAACTGAAAATTGAGGGGGGGGGAAAAAAGGGATGGGTCAATTAAAAATTTTGTTTCAAAAACATTTTCTTAATTCTTTTTTTCCAAGATGAAACCTTCACTGAAACCAATTCTGCACCTCTGAATACTTCCATTTTAAAAATCTGACATATTCAGATGAATAAGATGTCCTGTTCAATAACAATTGTACTCTTATTTTGAATGTCTGTCTGCGTCATGTAGCTATTACTGAGCGTACAGAAACTTGTAAAAACGGGGGGTTTAGTTCTTAAGCCTACTTGTACCACTGTTTATGTACAATGTCCATGATATTTCCGAGTAAACAACCTTGAAAGCCTAGACCTCACAGAAGTATCAGACCCCGCAGAACATTTCGCTGGCACTTAGACTTACTTGCCTATAACAAGCAATCCCTTACTAAGAATTTCACACTGGCTATTACCTTGAAAAACAGCTAAGTAATCGACTGAAGGTCTCTTTTACCCCAGTGAAGTAGGAAGGATTTCTTAGTCACGACCAGTTTCTTCCTTCTGCCACTTTGCCAGGTACCTAAAGAGAGGCTGCTCAATTCAAAATCCACACTGCAACGCGGATTAACCTTCCAGTCTCCAGCACGCCAAATCCCCCTGCTTGGCTCACTTATATCCCAGATAAGGCCAGGGTCTAGTATTGGAAAGTGCTTACTATGAAACACGCCTCACTGAAGTTTACAGCAATTTGGCATTCCTGAAAAATCAGGTCAGAAACAGAAATTTTTATTAGATTTAAACCCGAATCCAGGTGGTTACATTTAGATAGGCAGACTGTGGTATTAAAGGAAGGTAATGTGGCCTCACAGGGAGACATGATCAGCTTCCACTTCGAGCATGTGTTTGATGAGAGAAATTACCAAAGGAATATCATGCTTTTGACCAAGACCTACTTTTTCACTTCCTCTCCAGCTCAGCCCTGTGAAAGACCCAAGTACAAGTTAACTTTTACCTCCAAAAAATATCATTATGTCTTTGACCTTTACAAACAAAACAAGAAAACAAACCACAAGAGTCACAGGCCACTCTTAAACAATGCTTGGGTTTGATCCAGTCATTGCTTTCTGTTCGAAAAGCGAAAGTAATCTCTGCAAATGCACAAACTAGTCATGTGTGTAAATACGGAGGAGCAGGCAGAGCACCGCCATCAAAACCCCCACCTCGCCCAGGTATCAAAGAGCAGCTTGTCTCTATTACGTGTGACGGTCACCTGCACAAAACCATTAAGCAGTTAATTGTTTTTCTAAAGCACAAAAATGAGGGTGATGATGCAGTACCCAGAGAGGTGTTATTTGTTCTTCCTGGTCTCATAATTCTTCTGGTTTCTATCTGGTAACAATATGGTATGAGAACCATCTGAGAAAGACAGCACCACAGAGCTGGTTGTTTCATTTGGGAGCTGAAAAAGAATGACTTTGCTGATGTGTGGACAGAACTGGACTCTTCTATTGTAAACTTTAGGGTGGGGTTTCTTTGCTTTAAGCACTTAGGGAAAGAGAGGAGGAATTATCTTCCAGGGGGCAATTCAAAAGAAATTTACTTCTCTCCGTATGGGGAACCTAACCTTTAGTTCCCAAACTGGGCACATAAATTTAGGCAGTTTCACATGACCACCTCTCCTCTAGTCATCCTCTGCTGATTTTTGTACAGTTTCTATTTATAGTTTCCTAGATGTGATGGACATCTTGTTTGACCTTCTGCTTAACACAAGGCCATGGAATTTCACCCAGCTTTCACTGTAATAAGCTCATCTTGACAACAACATGGTGGCTGCTGCATAACATTAAACAGAAACATGTTTAGAAATGCACAGCTAAGGTCCCACGTGCCTGAGAAGGAATGGGCTGTATGGAAGCAAGAAACGCCCACAGATAGTATTTAAGATGATCAAGGCAGACACAGCTTAAAGGGCCATTACGCAGTCCTGTCCAACACCCACGGCAGTCCTTGGAAGTGGACCCTGAAATGCGGTCATAGTAATCCTAGCCTGGGTCGTCATGGGGAAGCATGAGTGAGTGCAGCAGGCTGTCAACCCAACGGCTGGTCTGTTTTACCTACAGTGGAAAGAGGTCTTGGCTGGCAGCCAGCTAAGTAGGAGAGATGTTAAATATCGAAAGATAACCATTTTAAGTAAAAAAACCCAAAACATCCAAAACCCAAAACGACTCTGACCAAACCAAAGTAATTTGCGGCCTATTTTATGGTGCTTTTATGATTACCATTACTGTTCAACATTTATAGTGTGGTAGTGGTGACAAACATCGGAAAACTCACTGTGCAAACTACCTACTGCGCAAATATGGATACAGTCAGGATGTCTTTAGAGTCATATTCACTGGTACGTACATGAATTGCAGCAGATGGTAAAAAAAAAACCCCAAAAAACCCAACAAAAAACACCCCCAGGTCAAAATTACCTCCTGAAACTTTCTTTCAAGATGCATACTAATGTCAGTGGACCTTCCAGGACTCGTGGTGCAATCAGGTATTGGTGAGTGGATGGATTTTGAAGTGGTCAGCTTTTCAAAGAGGACAAAGTGTTCATCCATCAGCAAACAAAATAAATAAGGCAAAAGCTAAGTCCAGACTCTGACCATCCATGCCATCTGGCAGCTCACGGGGCTGAGCTGATTTCACCACAGTGGAACTTTGCCAGGCTAAAACAAAGAAACCACAGAACTTATGGGCAGCCGCTGCAAGGAGGTGGGGGCCTTTCAAGAGGTGTTGAGTATATACCCCCCTCCCTGGATCGCAGGCTGCGTGGTCCCAGAATGCCCAGCTGTTTGAACTGCATAGTGCAGATGAAAGTACAGGGAAATGAGTTACAAGAAATCAGCACGCCATGAATAGAACTAGCAAGAAACAAAAAGGCTAGAGCAGCTGATAAATGCCTCAAGTGCAAGGGGTTGATTCATACAAACAAGACCAAATCTAACGATTTTGAAAGAGAAAGAAGAAGGAGGAAAAGGAAGACAGAGTTAAGTTCCAGTTAGCACTCTTGCTGTATTTAAACTAGACATTACATACTGGAGAGGCCTGAAGGAAGAGCTAAGAAGACCTTCCTTGCCCAGCTTAAAAAACTTTTACCTCTTCCTAAGATCTCAAAATTCAGTAATATCCCAGACATGAATGTATTTCCTTTATAATAAGTATTATCTAATGATTCTCACGTGAGACTGAACTCTGTTTTCTATTCCCAGCAGCAAGTGATACTGGACAAATAACTGAGCTGCCTCAGCTTCTCTTTCCACAAAATGGGGGAATATCACCTTTTATAAAGCACTTACAGCTATTTGGATTAAGTGCAAGTTAAGCGTGTAAGTTTAAAACACAGTTACTTATATTAAATCATTCATTAAGCTGGCCTGTGTGTTGCTATTTTCTTCCCACCCCAAGCTCATAGAGGAACATTCTGAAAAACGTCATCTTTGAACAAACAATAACCAAGTTACCCATAAAGTCTGTATCTCATAAAAGATCATTCAGCTTACTGCTAGTGGGGGATGGAAAGCAGAGTTTGTCGGGGAAGAACATGCTGGGGGATAAATTTCCCCTCCCCTGTACAAAGTTCAGGTTTCCCTGAATTTTGGAGCTGAGAAAGAGGCCTGTCATGAACCATATCCCTTTGGGGCTGCATAGGAGATACCCATTCAAACCTAGATGGTGAGCACAGACGAATAAAACCTCTTTATACATGTTTTATGAACAGAGGGACCTGTCCGCTGTCTTAGCACATGGAAGAAATTTAGAAACCACAGAACATACTCATCAAAAATAAGGTGCGCAGCAAAGCCACTGGTTTTTTCATTGTCCCTTCTCCTCCCTGCAGGTATGTGGACAAATGCATGTTTTATACAGTTGGTCTGCACTGGTAAAACTCTGGGGAAAACATAGCCCATACCCTCGGTTCTGAAGGTCAACATATTGAGATCACACTGTAGTCAAGGACAAAAAATAGGTAGGGTTTTCTTACACTAGTTGGTGTCTGGCCTCTTCTTTTTACATCAGGGAAAAATCTAGACTCAAAAGGAAAGCACAGCTATTTACTCGGAGTGCCTCACAAATACAGATCCTGACAGCAAGAACAGAAGTGAAATACCCGCCCCTCCTCAGGAGATGGCTTAATGTCTGTGGGCAGAGCTGAGAAATTCTCTTTACTGAACATAAAGCTTGTCCCAATGGGACCATGTCACACTTCAAGGGGACATAGTCACACTTCAGTATCATGACAATGGGGGGATACATCGTCTTCACCCCCCCCCCAATTTTTGTGAATGTAGCTAGCAAGGTCTGCTGCCCATTTCTACGTGCACATCTGATTTGGAATGGGATGCAACTGATGCTGTCGCCTTCTCGTTCTGATCCTGTGCACTTGTAATAGTCAGCCCCGCACATTGGGATGGAGACCTAGCCTTCACCAGTGCTGTTCAGAATATATCAAAATGCTGATCTCTGAGCAGTATTCATTTCTTGGCCAAGACTCCTGACTTCTTTACATTCTAAAAAAGTTGTACTGAAACAGGGGGTTGGGAGTTCAGTTCCCTCTGTGTTGTAGGTTAACCAGCAGCGCTCACAACTGTGTGCCCAAGCTAGACTGTCGTCAGTGACATAACCTTGTGACAAGGCTTTGGTGGTCTGCTTTACTGAGGAGAACTGAACTCTAATTCCACTGTTGTAGTCTGCCTCCCCTGGTCCACTGGATCTGAACCAGAAAACACTTTCACCAAAAACGACCTTGGAAAAAGCATTCTTCCTTTATCCGGTCAAGAGAAAAGCTAGAAAACCAATAAAATTTTTGGAATGAACCATCACTAGGACACTTTCCAGAGGCCAAATGTGCACAGATGTTACACATCTGCACAACCCAGTCAGCCAGCCCTTCCAGCAATATCTACTTGTTGATAAAGTACTACAATTACAAAACCAGCTTAAATGATGGAGCTTGATCTCTTTGATCAGGTTTCACTGCTTTGTTCTAGCGGGTTGTTCAGAAGTCTTCCACATATATGGACATCTCTGTGGGATTATTTTCTACTTCACTGAAAGACTCCATTTTCTAACTGACGGGACACCTTCTTTTCTTTCTACTGTGCATCATTGCCAAAGCAGGCAGCGATCTGAGCGAACAAACAAGCAATATAATTTTTTTCTGGGAGGAGACCAAAGAACTAGCGGCTAGAGCCTTAAAGGTTTCTACAAGCAGAACTGAAACTATCATTATCACCGGACGTCACATCAGAACGGCAGTGATTCATGCCTCCATGCTCTCATCTAGGCCCCCCTGTCTCAGATGAACACAGTAATTGCCATTCTGCAACAGAATCTCATGAAGGGATGTGCTCTACCACCTATGTATCTAGCAAGCATTCAAACAGTGCCACAGAACTGCGGCCTGCGGGATATGAGGCTGAAGACGGAGGATGGCAAGGCCAAGCCTGGAATTTGCTAGAACAGGGCTTCATTTCGTTCTTTCCAGAAAGGCACATGCTCATCACAGAGTGTAGGATTGTACTTTAAAGATTGACGTGATTCTCATCATAGGCAGACATGATCTTCCACGTGAAGCACTCTTCCAACTTCCTAGAGATTGATTCTAATTGGAAAACGTAAGATTTTATATCCTTTGCAAAATCCGTTTGTTACCATTAACTCTGATAACCCTGGCCCACCTTAGGACATGCAGCCATGCCAGCATGCCTTTGGAACTCACAGAGGTCTTGTCACAGGGAGTTCCAAGCATAATTACTCATGGAGGAAGCATAACATTTTTGTGCCCAAGCTTTGGAAGCGATGTTTTGCACATGTGTTTTGTGCCCAAACTTTGGAAGCGATGTTTTGTACATGTGTAGGAGTTCCTACAGGAATTCACTGGGATAGAATACCTTAGGCACTTTGGAAAGTTCTGTTCTGTTTTACTCTAGTCCACGAAAATGAGGCACATAAATTTGTTAAGTTCAGAGGCTGGGGTTGAGACCTGATGAACTGTTCGAATGACAGTCTGAAAAATGTCAGTGTTCAAAGGGTAGGAACTACCTGAAAAACAAGTTAAAAAAAAAAGGCAGTATCAAAAGTTTCATCCCATGTTAGAGCAGAGTTATGTGTTGGCAAGTGGCCCATACGGGTCTTAGGCTGGGTTTCTGATAAGGCACCGGGGAGGAGAACGGGGGAGACTTGTACTGGTGTCCCAGAAGTAGAACAACTGGCTGGAAAGAAGAAGCTGAGCAGATAAATTGGACCAGCAACCCCTCACTCAGCTAAGATGCCTGAAGCCAAGGCTGCCTGAAAGGGGGAAACTATGGCCCCACTTCAGAACAAAGAAAGAAGTGAAAAGGCCTCGGGCTGGGTCATGCCTCATGAAAATGACAACAACGTATTTTTAAGCTAAACAAAAAAAACCAAAAGGAAAGAAAAAGTCAGTCCACCCACTCAGCCATCCTTTCACACAAAATGCTAACAGCATGGAGATGGGGGCAAAACATATTTATTTTTAGTGCTGCTGTTTGCTTACAAACTGCAGCTCCCCCAGGGGGTCACTGAGGTAAGAGACAGGTTACATTCTTTCAGCAAAGTCCCCATCCATGCGAAACTTGCTTCCCTTCTGGGTCCTGATGTGAGCGCAAATTTCAGAGATTTGGAAAGACTGACTGAAATTCTCTCCTTTCTCCAAAGGACCCAACCTCAGAGTCCAGATGATCTGACAGAAATTCCCATCTAAACAGAAGCCAGCAGAACTGCAGTTCTGGGTTTACTGGGGCCTTCAACACAAAATGGACGGCAGAGAGCTAAGGGAAGAATGGAGGGATTAAATCCAGATGGACAATGAAACCCTACTGACACTTAGGGATGCCGAATGAAAAATCTCCCCTCAAGCATCTTTTAGTGTTCAGGTTAGACAGTCTGGAGAGGGACTCCTGCAGAACTGAGATGGTCTTCAGTTCCAAGAACATCTGGCATCCTTGGAGGAAGGAGGGGGTTCCTCGGACAGGCGTCACAGAGGAGGTTTTGCCCCAATTCCGGAATAATAATAATGCCATACGGGATGCTGAAGGAACCAAGCTGAACTGTAACTGAACTGAAGACCTGAGTATTAGGAGCAGATTACACTCAAACCAGTGTTGGCACATCCCTTTGCTCTTAGATGCATGAATGAATGGGAAAGACATAAAAGGAGGGAGGCCATAACTGTCCTAACAATTGGTGCTGTGCCCAAAGAAGCGGATGGGAGCATGAGAAGATTATTCGACAGACCCTTACCAACACTAGAGCGTGAACAAACAGGGTGCCCGCCTCACTCCGAACTTTCCCCACCCACTGTAACGCACAGTTTCAGCCAAGAAACTCAGATGCATGTGTGGCAGCATTCACCAAGTCACAGGCTGTGTACAGTTGCTCTTCCTTCTCCTTTTCATTCGCTGGAGGCCCCTGGCCTCGCTGAGAAGACTTTTCCTTCCCCGATTTTTTGAGTTGCTGACCTAACGGTTTCCTTTTTTTTTTCCTCCAGTGAGAACATAGTGAAGAGGACTAGCCCAAGCCTGACCATGGGGAAGAGGGGTGGGTACGTTACCAGAACCCTCTGTGAGACTCAGACAGTTCCCCCATGACCATGATTCTCCCATGTGATGGCTTCCAAGGGAATACAGAGAAGGCGGCCAGGCAATAAGGGAGGCAGGGGGTTTAATGATGAAAATTGGGTTATCAGGGTCTGTGTGTCTGGTTTTATTTGAATCTCAGACCCCAGGGAAGGGATAGGGAAGGATAGGGAAGATGTACTGCCGCCTGCTACCATCTGCCAAGGAAAAGGGTTCTGCCCAGAAAAGGAGCAGGAAGAATTCCCCTAAGGATGAAGAAAACAGCCTACCTGCAGGACATCCTAAACCCAGTTAATGTGTGCTCACCTCGGTCCTACAGCCTCTCAATGCTTCAGATACATAAGGGGGAGCGGGGAAAAGGCAAGGTGTGTCCATCAAGACTGCTAGGGCTATGCCCGGCAGAATGGAATCGAGCACAAAGAACCCAGGACTGGAAAGTATTCCCGCGTCACCGAGTCAGGCTCCTGCTATTACCGGCAGTCACAACATGAGCTAGCTAGCTGAAGACTAGTCCTGTATGTCCAAGTACACTTTAGTCCTATATATATGTTCCTCCTGTATACTCACAGGAGGTCAATTAGTGGTCAGATACAATGACACCACTGCCTTTCCTTTGAGACCCCCAACGTGAGTGGGAAGTAGCTAACTTGCAGGGCAAGGAGGAAGGGTAAGGGGGAAATGCCAGCCATGAGAGTTGGTCCAAAAAAGTTGGAAACCATACCCAGCTCAATTTCTAATTTTAGTCACTTTCTGAGGCTATCAAACACAACATACTATTCTGCTCACCAAACCACAAATTTAGGAAGTGGCTAAATCCCGAGGAGAGTGTGATACCGCTCTCGTCTGTGCATATAGCAATCACATGCACACCAGGGACATCAGCTGGGCGGTGGCTTCTGTGAAGGAATAGCACTAGCCTATGTTACTTACCATGGTCTCATTCCTTCTCCTCCCTACTGCTGAAGCTTCAGAGTAGGCCATGAGTAGCAGATAACTCCCTTATTTGTTTACCTTCCCTTTTGTCATCCTTCAGAACAGTGGGAGGGGGGCCACAAACTCTGTCACCCTTGCCAATAAATGGCTCGAGTGCTAACGACCTTGGGGCCCAGCTGATCTAGATCAGACTGGAATGAGCCAACTGGAGCAACTGGGAAAGCTTATATGGCATCATCTGTCATCTTTGGCTTGGGTTTGTCCTGAGCCAAAGTTATGCAAACAGCTCATGGTCTGAGGCCAGTGACAGACCATTACTCACAGGCTGGCCTCTCTCAGCGCTGAAGCCTGAACTCTTCATTCATCACCTGCTTTGACAGCTCTTTTTGGTCAAATGGAGGAACACTTTGCTGTAGGATACTACTGTAGTCAGAATTTGACAGCACTCACGCATTAGATGTACGTATGAGCATTAGAAACAGCCTCGAGTCATTAAGGAGAAATAAAAATATTACTGTTCTGCTACGGTGCTTACCAAGATGTCTCAAGTTAGAGAGGCACCTCCTCTTTCATACTGGGGTAGCTTCACATTTACCACAGGGTAAAAGTAAGTACACAAGGCAAACCACAGCATAGATGATACGCAGCAAGTTCACACCTGACCTTACCCCACCCCACAGCAACATATTCACATCTCCGTACCCTTAGAAATAATTATTTTTAATGCCCCCTTAGGAATTTTTAATAATACATTATGCCCTCTAGAAGAAGTTTAAGATAGGGTGATCTGTCTCTCAGGTTTAATATGAAGAAGGCCTTTTCGCTCAGCATGTTCTGACCTTTTGAAAGCAACAACTATGAGGTACATTTCAAATACCTTAGTCCCATCTCGCAGCGGTATTCTGGGACCCCCAAAGAACTGTGGGATTCAAGACTTTTTTTTTGTAGAGGCAAAAGCTACTCCTAATTAATTCCCTGTGCGGATGCTAATTTGGAATCCACTTTGGAAGTGAGTAAAATTAATTTGCATTACAACACATATCCTGGAACAGTATCCATGCCACTGAGGAACAGCGATCCCTTTAAAACTCATGCATAGACTTCACCCAAATTAATGACTCTATATAAACAAATCGGTTTTACTCAGCCACAGGGAGGAAAAAAACCCCGTAACTTGTTTCCCAAACCATTTTCATGGGTAGGTTTGAACCTCTCGGCCCAGCGAGGCCTGCCACGTCTGCGTGGGGCAAGCGAGCGTCGTGCGGTCAGCACAAACTTGCTGACAACCCTTCCCGCGATTCCGTCGCGCCCTGGAGCGGCTCCTGCTGCTCCGCCGCTGGGCGCCTCCC
>WAAD01031624.1:251439-286515 GCA_013389945.1 Fregata magnificens
CAGCCCCTCCGGCCGCCCACCCGCGCCGCGCCCGCGTCCTGCCCCTCCCCGCCCGGGGCGGCAGCGTTCGTCACTCACCGGAAAACACGAGTCGCGCCGGGGTTCTGGGGCTTTTCGCACTTGCGGGCTGCCGTCCCCTCCCCCTCCAGACGTGGGAATCTGACGGTACGTGTGCTTTCACTTTTGCATTCAACTGACCTACATTGTGAGCAGTCACTTGGAATCACATTGCTTTCCCAGCTGATTGTGAGTCCAGACTTTCAAAAGCAAAACGGCGTCTTAATGCTCCCAGTGTCCCTGCTGACGCCCTGTGCGTGCCACATTCAGGCAGGCCCTTTTACAGAAACCTGCTGTTCTCGTTACACTGATCCTTGCCATCAGTTCTTGCCTGGAGCCTGATCGTGATGAAAAAAATACTGTGAGCGTGCTCGCGAGCATTCACATCATCACAAGGAAAGCAGGATGAGGAACAGTTAAACCCGAAATATGCTCAAACACAAAACAAATGGATTAAGGCACCTTCCCATACTGCACACTCTACATCGACTGGATCGCCAGTCTCGGGTGTTCACAGGAGCCCTGTGGAATGAACTGTTCGTATAATCGGTTCACCTCGAGTCTGCACAATAGTTAAGTTACAATGAATAGTAAGCGAGTTAGTAACAAACTGAACCAAGTAGCTTGTTTGGTGACAGTCTGTAACTGCCATAGCTTGGAGCGCTGTGGCATTCCAGTGAAACTCCAGCACGATCTGGGAAGAAGAAAACGGGATATGCATCTCTTCAGCTGTGTATTGTGTATTGCTCAGGTCTGGCAATGCTTAACAGGAAATGGGAAGGAGAGTCTTAATTTTCGAGTAGTGTTTCCCAAACCATTTGAAAATCTACTGAGTCTTGGAGTGCAGGCAAATTTACATAGCAATTCTGCAGCGGTAGAGCTTCAAAGGCAGCCTCTCTGTGTGAGTAAGCCTCACATTTGCATGTGCAAACAGCACTAACACATACAGAACACAGGCCCAAGTTTTCAGAACTGCATGCGTGCTTTTATGAAGCCAGTATGCACATAAAATTACTGTAATTGTACTTTCATAGTAAAGGTATGTACCAAGCCTTTTAATTTGTTTAGAGATCACTGTTTAATTACCTGCACTATGCTATAATCTAACTTCAAGAAAAATTGTGCTATAACAGTATATACAGGCGTTTAAAGACATATGTATATACTGCTTGTAAATATGAGTATTAGCTGATGTGTTCAGTGTATCCAAAGAAAGTAAAGAAGTCTAGGGTCTTTGTAGTACCGCATACAAAAATTAAAATAAATTAGTAGACAAATGGAGCCTGCTTTTACAAAATATTATAGGGAAAGTCATGTGCACTGCGCCACTCAACACCTCTACCTTTTTTTTTTTTTTTTGGACGGTGAAATTAGAGCTGAAGTAGAGGACACCATTTTTCTTGGCTGGGAAAACGCCTCTAGAGTTCTGCACGATAATTCTTAACCTGCAATCATACACACACATATTAAGAAGAGAATTACCAAGGCTTGTACGGAAAACAAAGGACATTTCTGTACTTTTCTGTGAGTCCGCAACAGCTCCACAATCATACAAAAACCCAGTAACTGTTGATGTTATGCTTGGTAAGGCTGAAATTAGAAGATCACTTGTTGCACGAGATGACACAGATCCACCTGAACCACACTGTGGAAACAATGCCTTGTTTTAAGCCCTGCAATTGATACTTGTGAATCCAAATAGTAAACAATCACTTTATAATCTTTTGTCCTTCTCATCTGAAGTGCTCACAAACATTAAAGGTGTTTCATACCACTTGGGCAAAGTCATCATGGACAATATTCTTAGCCCATTCTCAGCACAGAGAGATAGGAATAGACTCTTGCTCTTGCAGTACAGTTCCCAGGCTGCAGCTCCTCTCTTAATGCTCTTTGTTGGCTATTCAGGAATTGAAGGGCAAGGCTGCCTTTCCAGAACTAGTTATACAGTTCCCACTTCTGAAACATAAGAAAAAAATGTATTTTCCACACTGGTCAGCAATAAACCACAGCATGGCTGATGTCCTGCCTCCTGCTGTAACCCCACACCCAACAGTTCAGACATCCCCTCACTCAAGCACCTCTGCTGTTGTGCAATGGCATAGACGGGGAAAATAATTCTTTCTTAACTCTAGCAGTTGAACCCTTTGCACTCTGCAGCATGAGACCGGATCATACTGTTCATTATCTTATCTTCCTCAGCTACACGTTACTAATGGTCTAAAAATTAGCCAGGCCTTCTGTAAAAATCCACCCACTCAGCTGGTACCTTTGACTCAGTTGAATGGCAGTGTTGGGGTTGACACATTCAAAAACCCCCATATGTTCCCCTAGCGCGAAAACAAAGCACACGCTTACAGAACCAGTTGGTCAGGGACCAACCTTCTCACTCCATGTTTGTACTGCACCCAGCACAACGGAGTTCTGTTGAACATCTGGGACTCTTAAACACTATTATAATACATACAAATAGTTCAAATGCATGCTTAGGTGTATTGGAGGGTATTCTCCAGTCTCAGCATACATGACAATTTAACTTAGTGAGATGCTGACCACTCCCAATATGAAGCTCAGCCCTGTAGACTTTACTGGGAGGTAAAGATAGCTTGTGTTCTAGCAGCGTGCACAATTAATCTCTTTTTTCAAAACTCTGAGCTGCAAATGAGTTCATTTCAAACCACAGCCCTTCAACTTCAGCAGATTCCCTCACACTGAGCAGGGAGCTCAAACATAACATAACACTTCATACTCTGTAAAAAACAGGTTGTTCTTCAGGCCCAGAAACTGAAACATCAGCTCTGTCACTGGCAATTAAATACAGCAAGGATTTCAAAGAATTACTGTATTCAACACAATTAAATACAGAAAACATCTAAGAAGCCAATGAGAATACAAGAAGGTTTGTCCTGACAGTGGTTCTCCAGGTCTGTTCCCAGGTCCATTTTAAACTTCATGGTGATATATACAACAGAAAAAAAAAAAAGATTGTTTACTTTGGACCTGATATTCGTGACACTTGGAAAGCTCAAACACTTGGGCAAAAACACAACAGTGCATAAAAGTCATGTAATTTCAGGCAAAAAATGCAACATCTGATTAGCCATTCGAAAGTATGGTTGCAGCAGTTACCACAAATCAACTATATACAGCTTGAATCTCTGGAGGAGGAAAGGTTTTTCATCTCGCCCAAGAGGTACACGCAAAGAGGCGATTAATATGCTAGAAAATCCTCGGGGTCCAGATGCAATGTGCAAAGAAATCAGCCCAAAGAAAAGGGTTTTCTCATACATAGGAGAGATTCCTCCTGATCAGGGCTAAGGGGCTCACTGACAGTGGGCAGCTGGACATCGGACTTGCTCTGTAGCCTTCAGCCTCCCTGGCTAAGCAGTACTTTTTTCTTTTACTAAACTTGGCTAATGTCTGTGTGTAGAAGGGAGTCTGCCCCTTTCTATCTTGTTTGAAGTGAAGTTACCACCTTATTAGTCTCTCATTTAGCAAAAATAACAGTCAGAATAGGCTGAAAAACTGGTCTCTGGAATTGCCCCCACGCCTCTGGGTAAGTCACACAAAAGGAATGGGTCTTCAGATTGCTTCACTTGGGACAAAGATACCTGTCATTAGCTGATGCTGAACAACACCCAAAACTGCTCTATGACTGATAAAGATGTACAATATGGTAGGTGAGGGGAAAGGGCAGGGCCTGTGCTGTCTGGACAGGGCGTTGGTTGGTCCATACTGATTTCCCGTAACCCAAAGGGCTCCACTTCTCCTTTCCTTCTCATGGCTTTTGTCTAACAGGAAAGCTGCTTCTATGCCTTGTTTGGACACTCTGCTGAGCACAGGCCAGTTGCATAAGCTTTAAGGGTACCTCTAGTACCTTAATCTGCCCCCTTCCTCATTAGATGTGTGCTCATTGCCTCTTTTCCTTCCTCTTCTTCATTTCCTTGCTGTTGCAGAAGAACAAACACTAAGTGAGTGGGGAAAGCGTCCAGAAAGGAACTTCAGACAGGGAAGCATCCAGTGGTCCCTCTGCTATGGGTAACATTTACGGAACCTGCTGTTAATCAGAGATGAAGCTTCTCAGTGCAGTGTCATACATCCCCTGTTGCTGCCTATTACTTAATCTTTGCTTCCTCAAATGGCACCCAGAATTGGGTAACAGCTTTCCTGAAGGTGTCAGAAGCAAGGAAAAGATAGCACTTCAATGATAAAAATGAAAGTTTTATCATCAGGGGCTTCGACCCATGTCCACTAATGAAAGAATAAAGAAGTGGTTGAGTAGGTTCCAGTGAGTGTGAACTGGATTCAGCAGAACTAGCTTGAGTTTTGCATAGACTCAACCCTTTCACAGGGTTGATCCCCCTCTCATCTGTCTGCCTTCCTGAGCTCACTAGACACAAACAAGCAAACTTCACAATTAAATGATGCCATTTTTTTCCATAAGTGACTAGCCATTTTTGGTCAGTTCCATTTTGGGACAGTTAGTTCAAGATGGAGAGTATCAGACAACCACGAGACAGGTAATTTTATCCTGAAAAAAACTCCACTGAGAACAGGCTCAGTAGCCTGTTTCTTATCACTGATGATAGCATTATGTTCTTAAGGACCAGCAAACAGCTGACATTCTTTGTGCTCCTGAATGGAGATTAAAACTTTCCAAAAGTGCTTTGACTTGCAGTATGTTATTAATCCATAAAAGTGCTATGTGCAGGTACAAATCTTCCTGATCCAGTGGTTGTAGACTAGGAAGCTTCAGAACTTTCCTAGGTGACACGGACATTCAAAGCAGAAGTGGATGTTGCCCTTGGTCTATTTGACATTCAAAATGCCAAACATATTTTCCAGATGAAGCATTAATTTGTGGACCTATATTCCAAATCTCAATCTCAATTCCACCAAAGTCATACTTCTGATTTGTCAAATGAATTTCATCAAGAGAGTGGGGAAGCATGAAGACAAACATTTAAATTTTTAGAAGGCAGTAACGTGCACTTTCCTGTGTAGGTTTGGAAGAACAACAACAACAAAAAATCACTGAAATCCTAACCAGAATCTCTTGGGACTCTCTGCTGCTGCCTGGTCTTTTTAGATTTTCCGTTTACCATCTGACCCTTTTTTTTACTTCCTTAGCTTTTTTCATATCAAGAAACTGAGCCCTCAGAAATAGTTAGCATTGAGAAGCTAGAGAGCAGTATGGTAGAGAAAAGGATGGAAGGAGATACACTCCATGCAGTTCTACTGTGGCTTTGTGTGCCATTTACTGCACTTCTCGAGCTTTAACGGCTCGGCTGTCCCCACATAAGGAATGCCATGTTTTGCTTAGTGTAACTGATTCCCACAGAGAAGGTGCATACTATGCTCTGTCGTGGTGACTTTACTGTTAATTTTGTGTCCTTTAGTAAAAGAAGAAAAGTCTATTCTGACAATATGAGTTTCCACTTTACATTTAGAAGAAAACTGTTTTTCACAAGGTTTTCAAGTGCAACAGTTTATAGAAAGGCACTGAAATGCTGAGGAAGACTAAGTGCATGAGGTGCACATCCACTAAGAACACAAGCAAAATTTAATTCTTGATCTGGAAACACATGAAGAAAGTGCCACGCTAGCTAGTGTATTGGTTTGAAGGACAAGTTAGCTCCTCTGTGATAGCAACAGTAAATGAGAAACTGAATGGCACATTTCCATATGTACACACACAAAGGAAAATGACTGCCATCAGGTCCAGCATCAAATGGCTAATCCTCTCTGGCAAAGCCCTCAACAACAGATAATCTGTGCCAATTTACATGCACCCCATAGATGAACTCTTCTCCATTTTAAATTCTTTTTTTCTACAGCAGCTAGGTCTGGCAAGAAAACAGCATATTTAAAATAAAAAAGAAGGGTGAATTTTGAACAGATATGACAGAAAACATTGGAACGGGGTTCATTCTTCAGGCCAACATCCTCAGTGGGTTTTGAGGAAATGGGGAAAGTACATCTTTACTCTCAGGAGGACTATGGAAAGAGAAACATTGAAGGCATCTCTTGTCAAGACTAAGAGTAGTAAACTCTGCTATACGTTATAGCCCCTTGGTTGCCAGCAGCTCTAGGCAGAAGAGGGAAGCCTCTCACACATCTAAGATATGGCTTCCCTTAGATTTCCCTATGCTTCATAAAATAACACAGGTCTAAACAGAAAGAGTTTACAGTCTACAAGGAGGCAGGATCAGTTGCTAATGAGGATACTACAGAAGGGCCTGTGGGGTTTTAAATTAATTTTTAGATTTAGAACAGATTTTCCCAATATTTGAGACTCTGGGGAGACAGGAGTTGGCAATATAACTTGGAATCCGATAAAACTAATCCTTCAGGTATGTATGTCTCACTGACAGATTCAGTTTGAATCAGTATTGCCTTTACTTTACAGTAAGAGAAGAACAAAATAAGAGACCATAATGCATAAACTCATTATTTCCTATGTAAACAGGTAGCTATTTTACCTCAGCTTCAGTATAAAGACTTCGTAGGTTTAAAGATACAGTGCACAGATATACTTGTTAAATTTCTGTTGGTCAAAGAGGAAGCTGTCAGATTATTTGCATTTTTATTATTGCTTTTGAAAACACTGAGATCTTGCTTAAACAGAAGTTGGGTCTCACTTTCAGCTACTGAGGCTCATGCTGCCAAGAGTATGAAAAGAAAGATTTATATTTGAGGACAGATACAAGATCTAACATCTTTTGGCCTAGAAAACAGACTGGAAGAAATAGTAAGAGGTCATCTTGCTCATCCCAACAGCTATGGCTGCTTATGTGAATGTCTGTTCAGGAGTTGAGCTAGGGCTGTTGGTGTGCTGCAATCATTCTGGCAGGATCTTGGCAGCATTTCCAAAGCTATTAATTAGCAGATTACTCATCAGTGGAGCTAGGGCGCCCTGTAAACTGATGCCCCATTGACCCTGCTGAATTAATTTTCCATAAATAAAATGCAAACCTCACAGATCTTATTGGTCTCCACAGGAGAGATTTTTTCCCTTCATTTTAACAGCTAAAGCAACTATTCAAAATGGCATAAAAACACCTTAGCAGGCAAAATAGCCTGAAAGTGGGTCTTTCTTACATAGAGTCCTCCATACCACATGTATGTCTGAAACAAAGTATATTAAATACCCAGGTAAACATGTCGATGCATTTGCAGGCTTCTGTAGTTTGTTTGCAGCCTTGAACATTAGAATCTTGTTTGTTTGGAGAGGAAATGATGACAAGGACACTGGGATTTACTCCCTGTTTATTTAAAAAGTAAAAGAGGACTTTTAACTTCTACCTGATGGGCAGATGGATTGATCTTGCATTAGCAGAGCGTCTGCTGAATAGCACACACAGCTGGGCAGCACATTCTTTTTACCATATTGTGAATGCAGCACAGGATACAAAGCTGAGCAAAATTTCACTTATACAACTGGTGGTTAATTCTGTGCCAACAGTAATTAGCTTCTGTAAAGAGTTTATAACAAGAAACCACAAAACAGTTTTATTCTGATGAAACCGATGGGAAAAACCCATTTGCGTCTGTCCATGGGGTGTGAGCTCCAAGGCTTGGCAGGAGAATTGAGATGCAGGCTTTCAGGCCAAAGGCAAAAGAATGCTTCACTGAGCTAGAGCGCAGCTTCCTTTTTAATACTTGCTTGTATAACAGCAGCATCTCTAGTCCTATGCAAGGATCGGGGCTGCTGGTATTGTGAATGAAACAGCTAAACAGAGGCAGGACCTTGCTCCCAAGCATGCACAGTCTAGGGCCCTGATTTGGTGAACACTGACACTTAAGCTGAACCTTTTGTATATTTATGCCAAGCAGACTGGTGTCAAAATTAGGTGAAATTTTACAGGATCAGGGTCTTAGCCAATTATTAATACAAAAAGGTGCTAGTTAATAGTATTGATCTTAAAAGAGCAGTGAGTGTATGCTTAATTCTGCAGGTGGGACTAGTTGTATTCATTTCAGTGAGATTACATCCATTAATAAAACTAAAGAAACTGTTCCTAGTTTGTAGAATAAAGGCTTGGATTAATGTCTGCGTTCGTATCTAAAGTATGCTGAAATAGGGATTGTGTTCCATTCCCTTTCTGGTAGCACATAGAAGCCCCTGTCGAAGTGGCTGACTGCACTAAGCACTGGGCAAATACTGAGCTCCTTATCTTAGAGTGGAAACAGATAAAGGGAAAGAAGGGAAAGGAGTCATGAAGTTAACTCTAGCTAGCTACCTGTGGCCACACACCAGCTGGATGCTGGGAATAGGGAGCAGGTCACCTGTATCACGGTTGTCATTAAAACACTTCAACAGCTGATTTTACAAAAAAATGAGGACATAAAAATACTTCATATAATCCAGGTTTCTTGGAGAAAGCCCACTGAAAAACAGGTTCTTGCCAGACTTAGAGCTCAAAAGCACATTGGATAAGGGAGAGTCAACGTTAACAAGGCTGGAAATTCCCGGCAGAGGAAGCCAATTCAGGAAGCGAGTATGACTGAGCTGAGCTGGGGAAGAAACTCTACTCTTATGGCTGCACTATGGGGGGATTGCACAAGCAGCGCGCTCCTGTTGTGACTGTGCTAGAGGCAGTGCTCACGCATGGCCATCTCTGGCGGGGCGCTGCCTCAATACTTCTTACAGGACCCAACAGTGGAGTTTTATTGCCACTGCCTTCAAGAAACCATGTCCTTAGAATTCGTTCCCTCTCAGCCTGACAATTTGGCAATCTACGCTGTGTTTTGTATGAGATACTGTGTTAACCGATCTATTGCTTATTGGGCAAAACACCAGCCCTCCCTTCTGCTCCCTCAACTCACCTCTCTTCAAGGATATCAGGTACGTATGAGCACTGCAAAGGCCAAAACCCAAGTGTCAGGCTGGTTGGTAGCAAGGCACTGAATAACAAATGACTAACATCAAAGTTCATTATTTTCAGTTCTATCACATAGAGTAAGGATCTGCCACACTAAAAAAAAGCGTGCTGAGGTTATCTGAAATAGATCATCCTGTAAAGATGAAAGTGTAAGAGTAGCTGGCTTCTTTAAAGTATTGTGCCTTTGAATGTATCTATGCATCAGAAGTGGGGGAAGGAGTAATTGCAGCATGTGCTGATTTACCTGCGCTAGGCTAATACAGCTTGGTAACAGTAGCAGCAAAAATGTGGCAATGTGGGTTTAACAGCCAGAGTATGTACTCAGAATCTTTCAGAGTTTGTAATCTGGTTGCTAGCATGTTAAAGACCTCTCAGCTGCATCTCTGTGGCTGTTATTATTCATGCTAATTAGATTAAGCTAGCAGAGATATTTTTGCACATGCTACAAGTGCACCTTCATTTTCCTGGGTGGAGTATGTGTACACAGGGGATGGTGTGAATAGATATCCTAAGTGTCTCCCAAAGTGCAGATGGGACAGGCTACTTCATCCCAGTACTGCAGAAGTAAGGAGTTAGCAGTTCCATGATGGAGCAGCATAGAGCAGCTCACCTCGTAATTTCATGGAATAAGCCCTGGCATTGTACGAAAGAAAAATCTTAACTGAAATTTGTGATAACTTTGCCATAACTTCTGGATATATGCATCTCTCTTAGCACAAAAAGGAAGTGGGCAGTGTGGTAAAGTAAATGTATGATTAACTACTCAGGAGGTGTGGGTTCAGTACTTGGTTTTTCCTGACCAAGCTCTATCACCAGCTCTGTCATCCTATTCAAATTATTTCCCTTCCTTCTACTTTTGTTTCTTTTCTCACTGTTTCTGTTTCATTCATTCATGCTGTAGTTTCTCTTGACATGTTTTGAACAGTACATAGCAATGGGGTCCCAGACTCAGTCTGGGATTTTGGGCATGACTGTAGTAGAAATAGAGAGTAATTCAAATTTGATATTGTTGTTCCTTGGAGTACGTGCACTCCCTGCCAATTTAAAACAGCAAGAAAAAAAAGGGCTTTTGTTTTTCTATGGTCCTGTGTGTCTCAGGAGAGGAGCAGGTGATTAGATCCTTGGGTTCTGTACTCAGTGCTCAGAGCAGAAAGGTTGCAATTCAAGACTCCTACTGATAACTTGTACCGTTTGTTGTTCATGGGAAAGCCAGCTCACCCCTGCGCTTCTATATGCCATCATAAACAGCACTGCACAATCATTCAAAATTTGTCAATGTTGCAAACATACTCCAGGTGTAAACATTTTCTGTCCAACATCCACAATGGCCCCATAAGCTAAGTTTGGAAATGACTTTACGTGACAGCAGTGGAACAGAGAAAGGCTAGTCCTGGACTATTAGTCACTGGCTTGTTGCTATCAGATTTTATTAATAAGAGGTGGCACTGGTACTTTGTTGTTCTGAAACTACTGGAAAGTCATTAGCTGTGATTCCAAAGCCAAAACCTACTGCATTCCCTTTTAACATCAGCCAAGAGATCGTGATTAAAAAAGATGTATAATTAAAAAAGATTTAACAGGAAACTGAAGAGAACCTCTAATCAGTCTAACCCTGGGCTTTATCCCACAGAGAAAATAAAACAGAAAGGCTTTATCCTTGGTATGTTCTAAACTGTGCGGCATTAAATCTGGTCCCAGCAAGCGTCACCAGTAAGCAGGTGAGGAAAAGAGGGTAAGAAGCAGCAAATGGCCGAGTCCCTGAAGGGAACTCAGGAAGGAAAAGGCTTCCCCTGTATTTTCAGCTTCCAGGAAAGAGGGAGGGCCCTGTGTCTTTATCCTGCTGGAGGCATTCTGCCTGGGGGGGGGGCGTTGAGCATCTTCAGCTGCTATCTCATGAAAGGAACTATGCTCAGCTCCTGGGAGGGATCATTTTGCCTGTCAGGGAAACATCAGGGTTAGCTCTGGGGAACAAGATCATCCTGCGTCATTCAAGGGAGGCTCCTCGTTTGGCCCTCAGAGGGAGGGAGGGATCAGCCTTCTGCCCTCCAGTAACCTCCTCCAGCCCAGTGTGGATGCTCTGTGTAAAGCCACGTCCCAGTCCTCCAGATGGAAGAATAGGTCAGCCTTCAAGGAGAAAGGAGCAGACACAGGCAGAACAGACAAACCTAACAACAGATTTTTGTTACAAAATCATTAAATACTCCACTGACTTAAAAGCTTGAAATAAACTAGGTGGAGCCACTAGGTTCAGATCCTGCAAGATAAGGGACCATGGACCGTGTATGGGCCTGTCTCATGACATTAGTCCAGCACTTAAGGCATATCCCTGTTTCTTGTTGCAGCTACCTGCTAAAAAAACGCAGCAACCAGCCCAGATTCCTCAAAAGAATTTTGGAAGAAGCAAAGAAGAGACTGATGCTAAGCAGTCCAGTGCCAGATCAACCCTTGCTGTGACTTCCCAAGCTCAGGAAGCAGTGTAGCTCTCTGTGAAAGGCAGCCATCGTCACTGCGGCTCAGAGCTGATATGGACGATCCACGCTGGTTCAAGCAGAGTGGGTTCCTCACTGGACTAAACATTATATGGCAGGTTGCAGGGCATCTACACACTTCTGTGTGGCTTTGTCGTGTTGGTGGCACTCCAGCCGGCTGACTGACAGAACTTCAGAAACTTGGTTAGGGTTACCAGCTAGTCAGTCCTCTGTTAATCTTCATTGTGCAACATGTGTCTAGGACATTACTGCTGGATTTTCATTATCCTCTTGCTAAGATGTATCACTGTGCAGGAAGCAGCTTTTGGGATAGATGGGGAATGATGCTGAGAATAATCTGAAAGGAAGAGAGGGCTAAAATATACTGTCGTGATGTTTCTGAGTAAATAAAGATAAGAGTGATGGAAGCTCCTCTGGCAGGGACATTAGCAGAGCCTCAGCAAATTAGTTTAGCACTAGAAAATTGACATGGAACGGAAACAAGGCATTCAAAGCAAGGATGTGCTTTAACTAGGCACAAAGCCGAAGTTATTTAAGAAAAAGAAGTGGAGTTGGTTCCAGAGTAGCTAATTCATTTCTCCTTATCTTCCCTTGGCAGGGGCTAGCTGCTTAAAGACCACTTGATGTATGCCTGCTGCTTCCTCCCCTCTCCCCTCACTTGTTTGCCTTGCAGAAAACAAAAATTAGTTCTGTTGCAAATTACTCCAGTTCCCCATGGGCTGCAGAGAAACAAATCACAGCTTATTGAGCATCTGTGTGACATCCCAGCACTCTGAAGCACATGGCAGTATTTGCACTTGCTCTAAGATCAGCTCTATGCTAAAACATTTGCTGGAACACAAATGCCAGTTATAAATATTTTTTTTTCATTACATTTCTGTGTTGGTAAAAGGCCTAGTACACACAGATACACTGTCATAAAAACACTTTTCAAGTGTAACTTCATTTGCTTAGTGAGGCTTGGTAACAAACTGACTACAAATTTTACTGCCTGAATAATTTTTTTGTCGTGTAAGCCTGTTACAGATTTCAGGGATATACTGAAAACAACAGGTTTGTTATCTGCAAGGTACAACATATCTTCTTATTCTCTGGTAGTTAAACCAATTTTCTCAGCAGTTCATTTAGCAGAGCTAGTATTATATGGATGGAGATACTAGAACATCCTGCTGGACCATTTTGTCATAATATTAGTCCTGGTCTATACTGATATTTAAAACAAAGTGGTCCCTGTTTATTATACCTTGTAGCTAAAGTTTCAAAACATGTCAGGGTTAAGGATAGGCTTAGGCTGAGCTGGGAATCAAGCTGGGTTAACCTTGCAACTAGAATCTCAGCAGCTATTCCAAGTTTGAGGTGTGCAGCCATCAAAAGCTGACCCGTATAACACTGGTGACTAACAAATGTTCTGTGATAACTTTAAGCTCAGTCCTAATTATCAGTATAGACCAAAGCTGCCTCTCTTATCCTCTTCCTTTTGCTGATCTCTCTGAGGAGATCCTCTGTCAATTCACCAAGGCTACAGTCCTCTTCTGCCTTCCTAAATCTAAAACTCGAAGCACTTCTTCATGCCTCTTTCTTCAGCCATTCTGTTACATCATGGTCAACCTTCGCTCATTTCTTGCGGCAGCGCTTGTCCAAGTGTGGGAGCATATACTGCTCGAAGTTGTACAGCTTGGCTTTCCCAGAGTCACAGAAAATAGAGGTGAGGATTCTTGCCTGAATGGCTCCTCTTTGCTTCATAGCTATTCAGCCTGGCAGCATGCCAATTCGGCATGATACTTCTTCTGAATGTTTCGCGAGGTTTTTGGAAGAGGTAGAAAAGAGGCTGACTCAGTCCATCCCTCCTAGTTTATGCTGAACTGACTACATGTCAGTGCAGATGATGTGAACTCAGCCACTAGTTTTATAGTTTGGTGGTTTCCAGTGAATTTCCAATAACCTCTCAGACAACTCTTCTGCATTATTCATAGCTCTAAGCTCCTCACTTTTTTCCCTCTATTATCACCTTTTATTTTGTAATCTCTTCAAACAGGGGACTGATTCTGCTACATTTGTCTAGTAACAAACTGAGGACATTTCCAGGACTAAATAAAACTAAGTATTTATAATCGCCTAGGACAAAATCTTCAGCATTTTAAGAAAGGCAAAGTGGTGGTTACCTTTGAGTTATGAGTTAGAGAACTGACGGATTCTGCTACAAAAGCAGCATCCATGAATGACTCCTCAGTGGAAAATCTGGGTTGTCAGCTTATTGCTAGCATCTGTTACAGCAATGGCAGTGACATTTTAAAATACTAAACCCAGTTGGTAAGTTACTATTTTAGAGCAGATGTATAAATTCAGCACACTTTCATCAAAACCAGAGCATGCATCTAGCAAACTGGGACTTCATGTCAGCAGTAAACATTTGTACAATGAATGCAAACACGCAACATGAGAGAGTTCTGTGTCATTCTTTTGGTAACCCAGGGCTGGAGAGGCTAGGGGCAATAAAATGTTTCATACTAGCTTTCTTGACTGAAGAGACAACTTCTTCCCTAGAAAAAGGCCCATGTGTGCAAACCAGAAACTGCCAGTGACCTTGCCATATGTGGTCTCAGTTAGGCAGCATCTTTCATGGTAGTGAAAGAGCTGAACTCCTCATGAGGAATGTGTTTGTTCAGCCCTACAAGCTTTGAAATGTATGGACTGGTAAATGTAAGTGAGCATGAAATCTGTTCAGCTCTATGTTAACCTCATGGCTGCAGCTTTTAGTGCCAGGAACACTCAAGAAGAACATTCCTGCCCAGTTACAGCACACCGAGGGACAAAAGCAACTCAAGCACAGAACAGCAACAAACAGTACAGTCATAGAAGCCTGGGTGTGAAACAGTTAAAAATAACTTGAGTCATATCTTTTCAAGAATTGAAGGACTAGCTGTGAAAAGCTCTATTGACTTCCAGGGAACCAGGCTGTAAACAACACAGCACAACTGAAGATGAGGACAGTATAATATATGTGACGGGTACAAATCTTCCACATGGCCAGCATTAGGCGAGGTGCTTGTCAAAAAGGCATCTGCAGCTGTTCCCTTTTCAGGCTGTTTACTCTACAGGAGGATTTACCATCTGTGCAGAAAAACAATGCACACCCCAGAAATCAGTGTCTGTCAGATGAAGCCTAGTCTCGTGGCTGAAGCACAGGACAAGCAGTCAGGAGATTTAGATTCTATTTATTGCTCTCCTAGTGGCTCCCAGAGCAAATAAGGGGAAATCACTTCACTGCTTTGTGTCTTGTTTTCCTGCAAGATACTACTTTACCTTATTAGTGGTATGAACACCCGTTGTTTGTGTTTATAAAGCGCTTTTTGTTCTTTGGATTGCAATGCTAAAGCAGAACTAAACAAGATGTATTTCCACAGAATTTCTAAAGCTTCAGGAATAGCAGGTCAGCCTCTCTACTGCAGCAAAGTTAAAGGTCCATAAACTATATCACAAACAACTCAAAACTGGTCCAAGAGTCACTGTGCTCATCTCTCCATCAAGGTTAATATACTAAAGAAGTGATCTTTTAGAGATCGTGGCCATGAGAACACTAGAAATATGTGACAAAAGAGACAGAAAGATCAAATTTGTTCACAGGTGAGCCAATACAAATGACCACAAACTTTGGGGATTTTGATATTCTACCCTGAATTTTTCAGCTCGTTATGGACATTGCCAATTCAACGGCATTGAGAAGTCAAGGTATCCCTTTATATAATACATTTTCTTCTTCAGAATAAATCTTGTAGAGTTTCTTCTAAATCAAAGCACTACAGCTGTGCAGGGCTCAGCATTTCATGTCAGATTTCTGTGAAAAACACTGAGTTCAGAATGTACAGTTCCTAGCACTACCGTGCTTTGGAAGCACAATAACTTCACAAATTGTCCCAATAGAGTAATACAAAATTGAACTCTAGTTTGCTTAAATATTTCAAGAGTTTCCTGAATTGCCCTTACTCTGGGATTAGCCCTGAGTCTATATCAAAATTATGAAGGAGATCACGGATGGGTCTTCACTGATAACACTTTTCTAAAGCCTAACATTGCTTAATAAAACGCATTTATGGAGCAAGGCTGACTATGTAGGATAAATACTGTTGTCAGTTCCAGTGGTATACCTTGGTAGGATGTATCTTGAGTTATGTTCCTCTATGGCACTTAAGAAAAAAGCTTTGTCCCACTAAAATTAACATGGTTGCCTAAGTACTGTGCTATTATAATTAATATTTTCTGATTTTTTTGCCTTCCACTAAATAATTGTGTGATCAGTTCTACTCCTTTTCTATCTCAATGTGGTTGATTGTATATATAAGGAAAAGAATCCAGCCATTTTTGTGTTTCCTTTTATTTCTTCTGTTGTTATTGAGTCCTAAATGATCTTGTTTTTGTTTTTACTGCTCTGTAATGAGTCACTGGCTTATTTAATTTAATTTTATTGTAATTGTTATCTTTTCATTCTTGTTTTTTTCCAGTCAGTTACTCATAAGACCACAAGATATAAACAGGACACTGTTGCTTGGACAACTTCTGAGGGTAATTTTTTTCACTGTTGCCCAAATCCAAGGCAAGTTACTGAATGGTCCTCACTTCCTAAGAACTTTCACCTCAGTCCATGTGTATTTTCCCACATGTCGTGTTTCTGTTGATCCTTACATTTTCCAACTAAAAGAGATCTGCCTGTCTGGTTTGGTGGTTGTTTGGAAGCTTTCTTGGGCTTTCTAATCAAGCCTGACCTAAAACTTTCCATGGAAATTTTAGTGATAGAAAATCAAGTTTAATTTTATATCATTTCTTTTGCAGCAAATAAATTTTGCCAAAAACTGGGTTTCAGTTGAAAATTTGGGAGAAATAGTTATCCAGTGAAATGTTAAATTTTCCTTTGCCATCTCCCCCATTTTCATGCTAGCTTCATCTTTGGCGGAGTTTTCTGCAATGACTCTTTCTTGCTAGACTGCTTATCTTTAACCTGGTTTCCTGAGGAAATGGGATCTATGTGGTTGTGCTGTGTTTGCATATGTTACATACATGTGTGTCTCTATCCATCAATTCTTCATAATTTCAAAGTGACTTTCCACTAAATATGATATAAAGACAGAGGTCTGAATTTATGTTAAAATTTTATGTTTCATTGCAGTAGTCAGATAGAGAAGAGATTTTAGTAATATATCTATGAAGGGAAAAGCTTCAGTAGAAGTGACTTTGTATTCAACATCACAGAAAGCAGATGAGAAAGAACAGTAAATGCCCAGCTGTGGGAAAATCTCCCAATGGAGTTCACACCCATCAGAGCACACACCACAGGACATAAAGGCACAGAAAACCAAGATTCATTAGTTCCGCTACTTTTTGTACTTTGTTTCCTATGAGGCTAGAAATCCTAGGAAACTATGAGACTGACCGTTTATAAATGTGCAACGTGTTTGATCAGAATTGGTTCATATTTTGGGGCAAATAAATTATTTAGTGCTTTTGTTTAAGGTGATCTGCAGCTCTTCAGCTGCAGCCCCCTTATGGGTACCTAGAAAACTAGTAGGCTTGCAAAGACTTAGAAAGCTTAAATCTACGTCGGCATGCCTTCATTTCTCCTGTTACCTGTGCCACCTAAGATAAAAGAAGTTCAGAGATCCCTGTATGTGCCATAGTTACACCTTCCAGCTTCAGATATACCCTAAGATGCAAATTGTCTGGCATGAAAAAATATCTTTTGCATATCTATGTGCAGCTTTTACATGAAGTAAAGTTTATGGAGTATTCTGTAGTACCACAGAACTTCAACAGCCTCTGCAAACAATCTGCATTAGACCAGAAATTATTGATATAGATGTCACAGACTTGCTACAGATATTAGCCATTGTCCTGCAGCATTCAACAGATTGGATATGTCATGCTCAAAAAAGCTTTTCTAGTGAGGAACCTTGGAATAGCTATGACAAGTGGTGGTGAATTTTAGGCAAAGGCTTTGATAAACTCCAAGTGGTGTGGAAGCAGCCTTAGAGATTAATAAATAACATAGTGATTTTCTCTGAGTCAGCAATCAGCCAGCCCACCTCCTCACAGTAGGAGGTACCAGGATGTTTGGAATGCCACCCATAGGACAAGAGGTCAAACTGAACTTCTGACCAGTGTGATCATTGAAAAATTTGTGGCTGCTTTTGCAAGGGTTAACACCAGTTAAGTCAGATTCCAGCTTGGGTAATTCCATTCTGCCTCTCTAAAATTCCCCATTTATTTCAAACAGATGCAATATTTTTTCACTTCCTCCATTAAAGACTGCCAAGTAGTTTTGTATGTTTTGTTGAGAACTTGCTGTGTTTTACCCCAAAGGTAGCTACAGCTCCCAGTGAATGACCCAGTGCAGAGCTTTGATGCATCCAATACTATTTGTGGGGAAAATTTTGTTCTGTCTATTCACATGCAGAACTGCTGAATGTTATCATACAGAGCTGTGGTTTGTAGCAAACAGCCAACAAAAGCTAGCACTAAGAAGATTTTGTCCCATGGACAGATCAGTAGTGTATGAGGCAGACCTGACCTCTAGTTTTAGCTCTTCTGTTTATCTCAAGTAGCAACTTGATCATGTTCCTTCACCTTCTAGTAAGGCCAAAAAGCACCTTAATTTTACTTCAGAATAAGTTGGCTTGGACCCTTAATTTCTGTGCCTCAGTACTCATTAATAACAGTGGAATAGCAATGCTCATTAATGTATCATTAATATTTACTATAATGGATGCTTTGTGGTCACTTTCAAAGGGAGATGTATTCCTATTTGTCATTTCTTCTGACACATATAAATTGATGAATGAACAAATTGATCAATTTATACCATACGCAGTGCTAGACAACTCATAGTGCTTGATGGCAGTAAAAGGAAACACAGAAGTAAAGCCAGAAACACTAATTAAAAGCATGTTCAGTGAGACAAAACTGTAGCTTGGTCTTAACGAGTGTGCGGTAGAGATAATGTAAAAGCAATTACTTTAGCAAAGGCAATTTACTGAAAAATTGAGCACCAACTTATTCAGTTCACGGGCTTGCTGCCAGGAAACAGAGCCAATTAGTGCCACTTAATATGGGGACACTGAGATGTGGCCATCTGCCTGCTGAGACTCACCCCATATCTTTTCACCATGCCACACGATTCCTCTTTGTCAATGTGAATACCCTTTCCAACCTATTCTCAGCAATATGCATTGATATGGCATCTGTCATCCTGAATGATAACCCTGCACGTTACTAACGTAATAAACTAATGTAGAATTTATATCTCTCTTTTTAACTGTAGTGTGTGACATGCCAACACTAGGCTTTACAGTAGTGTGAGACATGCTGGTGTAAATCTAGCATTGCTCCACTAATTTCTGAATTTTCACCAGTATAACTGAGGCAAGAATCTGACCCTTCAATCATGATGCACTTCTAGGACTGAAGTTCAGATAACCCTACAGTATACCAACAAACTGGAAAGGTAACTGAAAAATGTAAATGAAGCGTATATTCAGGTTTCCTTATCAAGGACAACTTTGAACTAGCAGTGACAAAAAAATCAACTGGAAGAAAAGATAACCCTCTGTGCTTTTTCAGCCATTCATAGGATTTCTAACTTCAAGTAACACTCGCAAAGTTTTTATAAAAAAAGTAAATGTGTAGCCTTTTGGTTGCAATTCAAGTTCTAATAAAACTGTTTATTGAACTCCTTGACCCCTTCCTGGAATCTGCTTGAGCTTCCCAGAACTTCATGTCATGTGGTTCTCGGTCATTAATAACTAAGTATGACACAGCAGTTTAGACGCACAGCAGCCTTTTCTCCGTTCAAGCAGGCGCCAGGACAGAGCACAGAGAACACAAACAGCTCAGCCCAGGCTTCAGGATCCAGTCCCAGAGCAGTGCTGCCGTGATGCAGCAGCAAGCAAAAAGGGCAAAGGCAGGAAGTGATTCATCTGAGTACAGTACAACGTGCGGGACATGATCAAAAAGATCCCAACCTTCGGTGAGGACAAGTACAGTACTGGGCAAACGGCTCTAGGCTCCATCCTGGATATTAGATCCATCTCCCACTCTGTTTACACTGAAAGGCTCCTCCACCAGCCAGCTGTGCATTAAAAGCAGCGTCTGGTGCAAAAGAGGGTCAGTGAATCGAAAGACCTCTGAATACATGGCTGATCTATTCTGTCCACCCACTCATTTACGTTTATATAGCCCTTCTGGCTTTTGCCTGGAAATCTTTGGCTTTCAAACTAGAGATCTCTCCAGCAGTTCTCCTCCAGCTTTTGGACTGCTTTACTGTTCCTTGAATCTATTTAGCCATTGCCTTGCCAGTTCCCGACCCCTCAGTCCCCCTGTCCCGCCCCAGCCCCATGGCTAATTAATCACTTCTTCTTATGACAACTGGCCTGTAGCTAAGAAATTCTGAGAGTCCGTTTCCAAAGGGCAGAGCTGTTGTGTCTGCTGCAGCAAGATACATTCCAGGTACATTCTGCCTCACCAATTATATGCTTAAAAGAAAAAAAAAGGGCAGGGATATTGCTGTATGGAGAAACTAATCACATTCTAGTGTGAGATGCTGCGCTTCAGCTACAGCGGAATGAATGAGGCTCATTGTGAATTGATTCAAAAGTCATACCTCTGCCAAATTTGGATTTAGTTACACATATGTATCTCCTATAAACCAAAGCAAAAACCTGTATGGACCTATGGGGGAAATGAGTTTAATTTCGATTGAGTTCCTTGTGCTGTCAATCGCTGTAATTTCACTGGAGTGGCTCAAAACTTGCTGTAGGAACTTGGGTGGTGAGGGAGAGGGAGAAGAGAAAATTGAAACCTCAAATTAGGTGGGAAGTAATACATTACATCGAATTATGATGGTTTTTTTCTTCCTATTTGTGTCCTAAGCTGCTTCTGCTTCCTTGTCCCTGTCTCTCTCTATTGTATTTACAATGCATATTTGCAAACACCATTGCTCTGCATGCTCAGTTCAGTTAAAGTTCATTTGTTAAGGAAACAGAGATGTCCCTGAATCCCTGGAATAAACAGTCCAGCACCTGAAGTCCATTATTACCTTCTGCTCCAAGCATCAGGCATGCTTTCACCCACCTTCTCAAGCACAAACACAGCACATGTATGCCATTTTCAACAAAAAGGAGTCTACAGAAAGAAAAACATTTGCCTGCAAACCCAGTTCTCCCTCTGGGGAGAGAATGAGAGAATGAACTGCATATGACAGGTCTGATTTGTGTTGCTTTACGCAAGGCTGTGAGGCAGCGATGGGACTGGTATTGACAGTACTCTACAAAGGACCCAGCATTCATTTCAGAGAAATAAAGGGCTCATTTAGACAATGAGATATTTAATATTCTAGTATATCTAAGTTAATTTAAAACAAGTCAAAGGCTCACTGTCTTACCTGTTCTACTGTTAACTGGTGTTAGCCAACACATTCCACATCCTGGTCTAGACAAAGCCTAGAAGCAAGGAAAGCAAACAAATGAGACATGGAGTAAGGACTGTATCAGAGAGAAAAAATGAAGGGAGACACTGTGAGAAAAGAAGCACAGACAAAGAGGAAGACAATGAAATGGAAAAAAATAACACTATCTTTATAATGAACAAGACCAGCTGAGCTTTCGAGGGGTGCTCTTTTTCCTAATCCATAACACATGCTGCTTCTTAACTCCAGTTGTGTGTTTGTTTATTTGTTGTGTGTTTTTGTAAAATGAATCAGCCTTAGAAAAAACCCATGGATTTAAATTACAGAGGGCAAAAATCTCATTGTACGTCAACTACTTTGGCAAACCCCATAGGCAGTTCAAGAGGAAAAGCTACTTGGGAATTTTCCGATGAAGAGTTTCTCTTTTTTTTTTTTTAAAGGAAAATTACACTATGTTGAACCTGAAACTTTTCATGGGAACATGGCATTGGAACTGTCCTATTTTGTATAAATATTAAATCTGCATTGAACTTGGTCTCCCACATCCCACAGAAGTACTCTGACCATTGTGGCTCAAAATTATCTCTTTATTTAGTTCCAGTGATCTGCTGAATTTTTAATCAAAATAGAATAGCACAAGAGGAGAGCCCTAAAGCAACCACTGGTCTGGTGATTAATACCCTCACATTAAACTTGGGCCATGAGTTCTACTTCTGGGTTTGACTTATGAAATCTCTCACATCCCAGCTAATTGTCCTAGCTACTGGGCTATTAATTATTTTGGGGTAATGCTTGCATGTTCTTCAAGGACAATTTCGGAAGGTGAACATAGTGATGGTGTTTCCTACTGAAAGCTCTTGAGGACAGTAAGCCTTGGTCCTTCATGACCAGCTGGCCAGACATGTTTTCAAGCGACTGTCACAGAGCCACTTCCTTCTTACAATTAGTGAGTGGATGTTCTGCCACAATACGGGACATATTCCGCTCACATAACCTAACCAGAGCATTACTGTCACATTACCAGATATGAGGGACATCTGCATTTTGGTGACATGACAGAGACATCTCCCATCATTTCATAGGGAAAAGGTAGCAGAGAACAGGCTGAAGATCACTTGAGTTAGGTCCCGGGCTCATGGTCTTCTCCCTGACCACGTGTGTCCTTGGGAGAAGAGGCGGCAGGAAGTAGGCAGCAGGGCACAGGAAGTGTTCAGGAAATTTCACTTCACAGTTAAAACCTCTACGTGAATGAAGCCTTGAGCCTGTTTTGCTTCAAACAATGTTCCATTCAAAGTATGACTCAACTTTTGGGGCCTGGTCCAAAGCCCACTAAAGACAATGAGAGTTTTTCCACTGACTTGAGCAGCCTTTGGATGAGGGCCTTGATCCTGATCCTGAAAGCCTGATTCACATGAGAAAGGCTACACAAAAAAAGATCAAATCCAGAAACCCTTGTTGAGATTGTACCCAATCCCCTCCTAGGGAAGTATTCCAAATTAAACCAATGAAGCCAATTTAGTCTGATTGTCTGCTCAGTATCCCGAAATTCACGTAACATTTGACGATCACAGGGATTTACAAGGATAAATCCTTGGTCCTACACTTGCACAGAAATGTTCATGTTTGCAGAGCTGATAAACTGTTTTTCTTCCCTCTTGACTTTATTTTGTCTAGGAGTGTTATCAGAATGTAATTCATGGACCATTTAGTATAGACTTCGGTATATGCTACATAGTTCGTGTTAAAGCCTAAGGTCCAGTTATACTTAAAAGTGTTATTTTCATTACAGAAAGCTAAGGTGTTCAAACTGTAATGTAGATAAAATAACTAGGACTTACTTTTAGTAGCTAATGCTTTCACGTGCTGTTTTTTGGGGGTAGGGTTTTTTTTCAGTAGAAAAGGTATAACCTTTTTTTGACAGTTTGGAAGATATACCTTATTATCTTTGAATAAGATGTCTTTAAACCCCAATATTCAACCATAAAAGAAGAGAAAGACCAAACAATGCAACATTTGGGCTTTGTAACTTCCTCCACATAGGCTGTATTTTCAAAGCAAATGCCATCTGAAACGATTTTATAAATTCCTATATATTAGTCTGTATACAAACATACTGTCCAAGTGTAACTCTTTGACTGGGCAGTTATCCGTTGTGACACCTTGCTTACAAACATACAGCTGGAGACCACAGTGTGTATCAAAATCTCTTGGATGCTACTAATCATCGACTCAACTCAGCATGTTTGTTTTGTGCCTAACAAAGCTTTTCATAGAAATACCGTTAGCCCTTTTCTTCAGTGCACACTATATGGTATATAAATAATATTTGATTGTCCTGGTGGAGTTACAACACAAAAAATGCTTTTCGTCATATGGTTTCTATTAACTTTACAAGAGAAATACAGTATATGGGGAAAAATATTTTTTTTTGCTTGTATAACCATGTCTACACCCTGGCTGCCAACACAGCGCTATTTTGGTTAACACAGAGAATGCTATAGCCTTGATACGAATGGGGTCCAATGTGACAAAGAGCACAAGCAATACACTAAGGAGTGCTAATGAGGGGAACGGAGATGCAACAGCTCCTTTACCTCCACATTCAACATTGCAGAAAATCTACTTTGGTGATTTCTTATCAAAGCTTTACCTTGTAAAGCTATGCCGCCTCATTTTTAAGTACAGCCAAAACCTCAGATTGCCTCACAGAACTGAGTGCTCCAGGATCCATAAACGTCATTTCCCAGGATAATCCTTGACTTTTGTTTGAGTCTGTTATTTCCCACTTAATACCCACAGCTTTTTAATTGGTTATTAGTATTTCTTATTATATTTGAAAATTTTAAGAGTCTCTTAAGAACCAAAAAAGGGGACATAATTAAAGAAAAATGTAGAGAATAATCCAAATCTAGTGTGACTTTACAGATGCGACAGACATTGATTCTTGCCCTTGGGGAGGGAGACAGGAAGCTGTGGTGGGCCAGAGCTGTCAGCCATCATTTGACTGCAAAATATTCCCTTAGGACTAACTTTGTAAAATACAGTCACACAATAACCATCAGCAGCTCCTGCACGCAAACTCTGTGACGTAGACTGTACTGTTGCTGTGTTTGAGTTAGGATGATCTTTTACATTATTTTGATGCCAGTGTAATACAATGGACATTTATTTACTTGATTTAAAAACCTGCCACATGACTTTAGGCAAGTTACTTCTGTGTGCTGGGTTTTATCTTCTGATAGCCTTTCAGACCTTTAGTTCCTCTTCTAATCATAAATAAAAGTATAAACAGTGACGACAAGAAAAGGAAAAGGTGCAAGTACACGGAGACTGAAGAAGGTAATACAACACAATTTTCAAACAGCATCTGCACCCAGGCTTGATACAAAATCAGACTAATTTTATATGTGTGGTTTCTTTTGCACCCCATTTTGAATGTTTAGCTCTTTTGATTGGTTTGCCAGGTCAGTTCATACACTGTCATTCCAAGTAGTAAGTACAAGATCAAACCTCAGCTTTAAGTTAGATTATCATTAAAAATAAACAGAGATTAACACAACACTCCTACCATGACTTTGGTGGGTACTGAGTTCATCTAAGGACGGCATTACTGCATCCTAATTGCTACAAAATTTCGTATGCTGTACTAAAGACTTAACTATAGCTTATCATCATTAGACTTAAGGACATGCACGGACAGTTCCTTGAATGCCAAACTCCTACTCAGTGGGCTATGCACAATGACAGCCAGACATGCTGTATAATATCTGTAAGATATCCTGATCATACTGTTGATTAAAATTCAAGCTGGCTTTCAAAACACAGCTTTGAGACTGAAATGTCACTTATCATGAAGGGAGATCTGTAAAAACAGAAATGGGAAGATAAGGAGGATGAGACTGGAAAGCACAAAGGGTCTCCCAGTGACTCCCAGTGCTGGAATGACCCTAGCCTGAACAATCCAAGATGGGTGACTTGATTATAAGAAGGGTGATAAACAGGAAAGGATCACAGAGGGAAAAAATAAACATATATGGCTCAAATAAGACCGATACAGAAATCCCATGCACTAGTTGCTGTTAATAGTTAGTGTCTGTGTGACACATTCACACCATAGCAGGGTGGGCGGGGCTGTTTTTTGATCATTGCCTGATTGACGTTAATGACATTCTTCCAATGGCTGTGGCTTTCCTCATACCACACCCAGGAGGGGTCCGAGGCACATTCCTCCTGAGTATTAATGTGAAAAAACATATTTTTAGTCAAGTTGTTAAATGATGCCAGGTGTTTGCTCTGGTTGCCTTAACTAGTCTAGCACAGTCAAAGCTCAGCCTGCACTTCCCAGCAATGTGTAACTCAGTTCTTGAGATTGCACCAGCTATCTGTTTTTAATCCAAGTCCAGCTACCAAATTGATTGTACTCATCCCTGTGATAATGCCTCCTATGCAGTGGAAGACAGCAACATCTGTGAGTGTGGATACAAGCCCAGCACAGTATTGTGAATTGTCGTGTTTATTTGTGTTGCCTAGAAGCTCCATTTACAGATCAGGAGCGTGCGTGACAGACATAAAACAAGAGCATTGCACTTTCCATGGAAGGGTTATTTACCTCTGTTGCTTTTGTTCTGTCTGCCATGAAAAGCCTTACTTCTGCCAGTGAAAAAATGCACCAAAAATGGCAACAGGCTTAAGTCCACTGCCTTAAATACAGCAGTGGAAGATCTGAAGCAGTCACCCGGTCCAGATTATCAAAGCATTCTGCAAAGTTGAAACCTTGTAAGAAGCTAAACTCTGAGCTGCTGAGCTGAGTCCCCAGGGCCACTGAAAAGAAAACTTCCAAGTAACAGCAAAAAAATAACCATAGCCTCTTAAGAAAGAAGTCCATACAATTGCATGCCTTGCTTTGAAAGTGAAAGTCAATGTTTTCATATGCTGTGTACCTAAATAAGAAGTCACACTTCTGTGCTGAACACTCAGCAGATCCTGGGAAAGCTAATGGCAACTGCTAAAGCTCAGAATTCCTGAAAATCAGAATCTTTCTGTGTTAGGTCCCTAATTTTAGGAATTTCAGTTTATAAATAATCGATTCATGCCACACCTAAATTTAATAATGCCAATGAATTTAGCAAAATCAATGTGCCGAAGACGTCCAGAGACAGTTTCATAACCGCTCTGTAGGGTGTCTGTGAAACCTGTATGCCATGGTATTCATGCTCGCTGTGTACTATAACCGTGGCAAGGCTGGTGTTTGCATGTCCCATCCTGTTCTCTTTTCCACCCTTACAATCTCTCATTAGGATCAGTAACAACCCTATGGAAGCAAAACGCAGACTAGCCTGGATTGTTCCAAAGTCTCCAAACGTGTGGCGCAGCCGAGGGCTGCACGGGTGGAGAAGGAGGGATGCCTTTCCCTTTTCTCCCTTGTGCACACAGAGGCGATGGCTTAGCCCACACCTGATCACGACAAGACAGGCTGCCAGCTGATCAGGCATCGCAGGTTGGCTGAACTGATGTTCCTCGCACCTGGCAAAGAAAAGGTATGGGCACTTTTAATCAGAGACACAGAAAGTACCAAGTTCCATCCACACAGACCCCTGCACAGGCCACAGACCACTGTCATGTAGACCTCGAGTTTGAACTCATTTCACACTGACAGGTACACCATTACATATATGCACAACTAGGAATCCTTCAGGTATAGAAATTCCTTCAGGGTCTGAAAACATGGCTAAGGGTGTGAGTGCAGATCTATTTGCAGCAAAATAAGTATTTGTGTAAAGATACAGAGGAAAAGAAGGCAAATCTTTAAATTAATTAGAACATACTCTGAAAACGTGAGATTAAATAGTGAAAAACTTTCATATAAATATTCTGGATTAATTTCCTAGGTATTTTCTAGAACAGAGATCTAAGTCAGTCTTTTAACAGTCTGTCTACTTCCAAATTCTGCAAGAGCAGTTTTTAATTTTTTTCCATTGCCCTGGTGATCCAGTCACACATACGCATTTTCTCAGGATTACAACAGTGATTCCTTGTCGATGATGGTTCTGTTCTGCACTTCATATTAAGGCTGAACATTGAGGCTCAGAATGTTAATAATGAAAAGAAGAATAACAGAATAGTCAGTGGTTGCTTACAGAGCAGTGGAGTTGCAGATCAGCTGCTGAGGACAAATACCAGACACGAACAGGCTTCAGAAGAACAAAGTCCTGAAATACTTAAACAAAATATATTTCCCTTAACATAGCCCTTTGAGGTCACAATCTTTTCTAAAACAAAACATCTTCCATACAGAACACACTTGACATCTGTGTCAGGCCTTTCCAGAGGAAAATGGGGATGGGGCACAGGCTTTCACTGGGCAGCGGGGTTCTCACTGTGACTAGCCAACTTCACCATGTGACTAAAAACACAACTTCTGTGCAAATCATTCCACTAAGCAGCTGTATGCATTTTCAGCTACATCATATTAGTTGATCATGTTCAATCAATTAAACTAGACTCAAAAAGTAACAGAATTTTGTGTTCATGCAAATATTAAAGAGGAAAAAACAGGTTTTATTATTATTTCTATGCTAGCAGGATCTGCAGACCAACCAAAGACTGGGGACCATAAAATGATATTCTATGCACACAGACAGTACTGAAGAATTTCAGGCAGCTTTGCTTATGTTGTAAAAGGACATGCCATCAGAAGAGAAAAGTAGAATAGCTGAGGGATTATTATCCACAGGTTATAGCTAGGCAAAAAGAAGCACAAAAAGCTAAGTATGTAGGAACAGGATACTCTATCTTTAAATGGCCTGTGAGTTTTTAGTTGTGCTCAGAGTGATCTAGGTCTCAGAAGAACTTCTTATAGAGCAGAACGAGAGCGTGGCCTTGTGTCTTCGAATCGTTTTTGTTGTATGGGAAGGAAAGACACAGCACACTGAGTAGGTAACTCAGGAAGCCTGTGACCAGAGTGGGTTTCCAGCTCTTCTGACATACTCTGGAGTATCTATCTGAACCATAAGAGTATTTTCTCTTTGGGCTCCAGTCAGACAGACCGCTCTCCATTACAGCAATGTGCTACATAAGACTGGGAACAGAAATAATTCACATCCAATCTATACTTCCCAGGCATGGCTTCTCCTGCACACCAAAAATCTTTCATCTAACGTCTTTGGTGGTGTCACTTATAAGCGACATTGATGACAGGACACTTGGGGGATTTGTGAACTGCCTCTTCTCATTGCTTTGCAGATCTGAGTCAGTCACAGAAATAAGAGAGAGACAGGAAAAAATAGAAAGGGAGAAGTGGTTAAGGCATTCCTCTGTGACGCAAAAGGCAGTGATGTCAGAATTCGAGACCACAGACACCTTTGCCAAAATGAATGGGATTCCAGCAGGCTCCAGCTGGTCTCATGGTTTGTGCATTCTGCGTTGTTTCCTGGATACCAGCAATTCCCAGCTGTAAACTGAACAACCATTAACCCCCTCCCTGTTGTGGGTTTCCAGGCAGTCACTCACAGGGGGAAGTTTTTCCCTTGCTGGTGAAAGATTCCAATATTTCATAATCAGGCATCTTGTATGAATCAATGGCTAGTTTAAAAATAACCCCTTGACCCTAACTGTCTGGGAGAGCCATCAGAACAATGAAAAGGAGAAGCTTTTATACAAAGCAACATTTCTTATCTGATCCCTCAACTTCTTCCCCGCGCCCTTGAGTTTCATGCCCCATTTACCCATGTGACTTACTACCCTTTTCACTTTTCCAGGATCTCATTTTTCCTTTCCTACTTTTTTTTTTTTCCTTCTTTTTTTCCCTCCTCCTTCAAGCTCATTTTTTTTCTTCCTATCTCTGGAATAAGAAGATGAGGCATGGCTTTAGCTCTGAACTTACACTGGGAATAGATCTGAAATCCTGGACCTGACATACAACTCCCAGAAATTTTTGTGAGGGAAAGCATCCAAATTCTTAATCTAGTGGCTGATTCCCTCCTGGCACAAACTGAAACCCTAATTTTGGATCTCAAACCCCTGAACTTCCCGAAAGTAAAAATCTAGGCATGGATTTTTTTGGCTGAACTAGCCCTCCCACTGCTGGGAGTGAACAAGAGTCTGAACTCAGGCCAGACCAAAATAATCAAACATCTGATTTATTAATCACTATTAATCAAATTGCATTTAAGCTGCACGGGCAGGTCCCACCACTCTCCTCTCTGGGTACTGACTGAAAGGATAGACAGCCAACGAAAAACATAACACAGACTGAGACATCAGAACAAATCTCACCAACTGAGTACTAATCTTCAGAGCAGAAAGTATGAGTTACTTTGAAAATTGCTATGCATTCAAGTAGTGAAAAGACAAATACAACACCAGAGCAAGTGAAAATGCAATTATTACATTTTTCAACAGGGAGAGGATATACTTGTCCAAAACCTACAAATTTAAAGTAACTCCATTAAGAGCTAAATTCCATTTCTAGCCTGATCAGCAGAAACCGCTGCTGCTGTCACATCAAGCCCATATACACTCTGATTACCTTATCTATCTGACAAGAAATGTGGGTCAGTGATTCCCAATCAATAAGCACTACAGTCCTGCTTGAGACAGGCTCTTTGCACTACACCTTGTGCTGATGCAATGAAGGACAGGGTCTCCCGTTACCATTGCATTTAACTATCGGGATAGCCAACCTCACCTGCATCTTTCAAATCGGCTTAACCAGCTGAGACTTTAAACAGGGCAAAAGTTGGGTTCTTTTTATTTCCATTCTAAGTTTTGAGCTTTTATGGCTCATGCATTCAAATTTTTCTCTACTAACATGAAAATTGGTCATTCTCATGTGGCTGGAAGAGTTCAACTTTAAGAAAAACAATAAAATATGAAATCTGCAAATGTTGATCCTGCAGCCTCATCTTTCTTGGCATGTGGTTAGGCCACAGTACCAGTGGTTAGATCCCCATTCACAAAACGGGCCTCTCAGCCCTCAGCAATGTATCACAGGACAACTTTTGTGGAAGCTGAGGACAAAGACAGCCATTCTGGCAACGCTGGAGAGAGTGGTCCTGCCACTGCTCCCCATCTTTCATAAGCCTGCCGCAGTCCAGCTCATGGTAAGGCTGCAATATAGTTAGACAGACTCATGTTTTTCTGTTCCAATTTGTAAAACACTATGCGCTAGCCTATTTGATAAGAAGAGAGCCAGTAGGTCTTATTCTGTAGAAGATTTTAATTCTTCCTGCACTACTATATAGACGTATTATTTACCACAAGCTCAAGCAGTGGGGAAGTGTAATTCCAGACCCTCAGGTCTTCTTTAAAAATAATAAAGGTGAATTTTCCTTCAGCAAGAGAGTGATACAAGAAAGAAGGTCAGTAAACTTAGCAAAATGAGAAGTGAAAAAGAATATGATTTCTGGCTATAAATATGTCAAGAGGAAAATAGGAAAGGAAGGAAAAGAACAGTTTAAGCTAAAAAATATTGCTGGTTTAAGAGCAAACAGTAAATAATAAGCAAATAATAAACTAAGGCTGAAAATTAGAAGGCTCCCAACCAATTCAACAATCTGATTCTAGGGCTGTCAAACATGGGAGCAGCAGAGACCAAAACCCTAGCTTAAAAATAAAACTGTTAAGGCAACGAAAACAATTGTATAACATGATACTTCTGAGAAGGCACTTGAGTCAGCATCCCAAGCAGTCCTTCGTAGGCCTGTATTTCTGAAAGTTTCCCTTTTCTTTTTAGCAGCTTTAGCATAGCAGACAAGCATTTCACTTTCATTTCACTTGCAGTAATGTTTTCATTTCTGAGACCAAAGAGGAAGAGGAGAGGTTGTGTTGCAGTCCAGGGGCTAAGACATGAAACACTCAGCCAGTTGGGCTTCTATTCCCAGCTCCTCAGTCTCTCAGCCACTAACTTCTTGCATGATACTTGATCTTTCTGTTCCCACCCATTTTGACTCTGTTTATACCAGGTCAGAGCTAAAAATAGATACATACCTTTATTCTTTCTACTGTAGTAGTGCTGCAGAGCCAAACACTACATTTCATGTGGAATACAATGCCCATCCTCCAAAGTATTTATTACTAGGTATATAAAATAAGCAAATATTGGGAGTAAGCATAAGTCAAAAGGAGTTCATCCTGATCAATGTGATGAAGCTCACTTATTAGCCTTGAAAAGGTCTTTGGGATCTTTGAATCCCAGAAAAGTGACACCATTGATACAGGTTAAATTATCTCTACAGGGCCTAAAGATGCACACATATGGCACTAATAGTAAACAATGAATATTAAATAGGAAACTATGATAATGCAAACAGTATAAAAATCTGAATTGTAGAATTATAGTCATCTAGTCCAACCCCCTCACTTGCAGCAGGCCAGCTCAAATCAAACTGAATAGAAAAGATCTCCAACCAGGCAGTCATGCCAGAATAGGCCTTTTCAATGCTACGATTGCCAAAGCAAGTACAGTCCTGCATGGCCTCAGCAACTCCTGAGCCAAAGTTTCTGTGATATTCACTGTGATGTTCACACAGACCTCTGGGTTTCCCAGCTTGGTAGAAATTAATTTCATTTGAGTCTTGCTCTTAAAACCATTGGTTGTCCTATGATAATTATCAACACGGAACCCCACAGGAAGACGCTGTAAAAGGCTGGTCAGATTAGTAGTATCAAGCTGCGTTAAAGAGCAGCCAGCCCAGCACACCATTATTAGTCACAGCAGAGATTAAACAAACCTGCTTGGCCTCTTTCCCCTTTGCTTTGTACTGATGTTCACAGATAAACCTATGCGGGAGAAGCTGGAAAGAACTGAATGTCCTGTGGGAGCTCTTATCAAGACCAGGGAGTGAACAGCGAATAACCACTCAGCAAGTCACCTTCTAAGTTTAAAAAGCAGCCTGTTGTTTTAAAGTACATTAGTCATCAACAAATTGGCTGGAATGTTCTTCATTCCCTCAGTTCCCCCTCTCCAGTTTCCCTCTGCTGGGATTAGCTAGCTGTTTTTCCTTATGCTTTTTTAATGGACAAGATCAAAAAATCTTTTGCCCGTTTTTAGAATCTAACTTGTGTCGTCTTCTTTGGAAGGCCAACATATGTTTGTTCTAACATATGTTTGTTCTTCCTCCTTTGAACTGTAAGCTCTTGGGACAGGGACTTTTTCTCATCCAGTATTTGTCCAGCACCAGCACAACCATCTTCATCAGAGACTCCCTCCGTTCCTGGCATACAAACAGTAACTCCAAGCTACAGGGTATTTGCTTCTGCCATTCTTCGCCACTGGAAATAGACTCAGCTCCTGGCAGCTAGAACCTGATCAGAAAAGACCACCATCAAGGTCAAGCCAGGGTGTCTCAGATGTCTGGCTGAGACGTAGGATGGAGTTCTCCTGCTGTGCTCTTCTCTCCAGATTCTCACTTGTGCACAAAGATGCAAAGATACATTTCCCAATATAACAGTCACATTTTTTCACGTTTCTGTTATTTACAAACAATGGTGCACATGATCGACACAGGATTGACTGATTGAGGCCTCTCTTAAAATATGGATTCAAAAATATAAACATCAATTTCTGGCATATAGCCAAGCTGACCACAAACAGCAGAACAGATCCTACCCCACTGCACTGCCATTACTCCAGTAACAGTGATTCCAGTATCAACTTTGCTATTCCCAACTCATTCTGGCTTCAACTCCACAGCAGTAACAGTTTCCAGCCTTCCTTTTTCTTTACAATTCCCTTCCATTCTGACCTTCTTCCACTTCAAGGAAGAAAAGGGTCACTTTTTCTGTATTCTATCAGGACGCCAGGATATCCTATATTGTTAGTAATTACTATTATTAATAATCTGGAATTTTAGAAGTACAGATGGTTTGCTTAGCAAGTACAAAACACAGAACTGGTTGGGACAGTAGGAGGTAGATGCTTAGCCAACATCTCTACTCATAGTTCTTATCATGGTTAATTCTTCAGAGCAGCTTCTCATCAACACTGCAATCACTGATTTTTTTTTTTTAGTTTGCCAATTTGGTTATAGCATTTGACTCCAACTTGATCTCAGGATCAACTCCTCTTAGGGAAAATGCCACCACTGCCCTCTCCTGTCCTTTCCTTGTCTTCTATTTTCATTCCTTCTTTTCCCAATTTTTCATTAACTCTGGACCTACAATCCTCCTATGGATGTGAGACAGAAGAATGCCTAGGACAATTTTTGTGCCCTTTTCTTTGTCATATTTAGAAGCCCTCAAGACACGAATTGTCCCTTTTCTGCATTTGTTTGTACGGCACCTAGCACAAGAGGTCTTGCTGGGGACACTGACTACCAGCATAATATAACATCCGCTCCTGTGGCTATAGCACAATCTGCATAGCTTTCCAGCTCTCACTTCTCACTACTGTTAAAATAAGTTCAATTATATAAAATTGGCAGCATTAGGTTGTTGTTTTTCTGGCATTTCATACCAATATCTACTTCTGAAAACCTCTTTACTAGATCGTGGAAGAACTTTGGACAAGCCTGTGTCCTTTATGGAGCAAGAAGAGCATTCTAAGAGTGAAGACAAGTTTTGGGTAGCATCCCCTCTCCCACTGATGCTTGAAGATTTGGGTCTGTGCTGAACACTGATTAGTTTTGCTGAGAAATTTAACAAGTTATGAAATCTGCAATAGATACCCATAGCACAAAAATCTGAAAAATCATAGGCTAAATATGCTATGAAATCAGAGGTCAATGAGCATGCAAGAATGTAGGCAGTGATCGCAAACACAACTAAGCACACAAACAGCTAATTCTGATACCTTGCATGGACAAAGAGCTTTAGCCATACAAAATCTGGGAATCACATGTAAAACTAGGCACAGAGTTGTACATATATAACACAAAGCATGCACTACACCTGCCCAATGGCTGCTCTGGTGAAGGATAACCCTAAAATTATAGAAGTCTCAGACTCAAAACTTCACTGAAGAGAGAAGTTGCTACCCAGAGATAGACTATTTGGAATAATTAGGAAAACATTACTCAGACATAATATGACCAGAGTCTCATTTTGTCCTCCATAAAATGGAGAGACTTAGCACTTTAGTCTAGCCTTCTCCAAGATAGTTGAGAAATAGCAGATTCCACATTCCACTACTATGACATCGACCGATAAAACAAAAGATGTGTATGTGAAGAATGTATGTAAAGATATGTTCCTTCTGCTTGTGAAAGGCTGGACAAAATAATGTAAATGTTACTTCGTGCTAGGACCAACTGTAGGCCAAGACGTACTCTAAACATCACAAACTTTAAGAAGTCATTTCACCTGAAATGTACAAATGTAATTCAACAATAAGCTACTTATGTTTATTCCCAATTTCATAAGCAGGAGTTACTAAAGAGGAAAAAATGTCAAGAGACCATTTCTGACCACATTAACACCAGAGCTCAATACACAGGCAGAGAGGAGAAGACGGCTAAATTCCTAACCATGTTTCTGGGAATGGGAAAGATTCAGAGCACTACAGACAACATCTGGACATGAAGTCCAGACATCTGGGCACAGTATCCATCACTACCATACTGGCTCAGTTCCTATCAGTGTTACTTATTGGCTAGAAATAGCTGGGAGTAGCAGAGAAAGCTCAGTCGGGTGCATGTGAAGGATACTACCTCTGCTTTGTCAGGTACCTGGACCCCAAGTCTGTCTTCATTTGGAGTAGCAGGCACTGGTAATATCATGTATCCAAATCCAGGTACGAGGGGGCCATGCATCACTTAGTAGTTGATAGTGACTCCAGGGGTAGCAGCAGTGAGGACAAGGACAAAAGCACAGGGAAATTAGAGATTGAAGTCCCCAAGGCTACAAAATATGTAAAAATACTTTAACATATAACAATAATAAGATGATACTACATGATGCAGCTGGACACCAACCTGTCCTCTCTTTTATGGACTCAAAATAGGATTTTAAGTCAGAGAACAAGGAATGGAAATTTTTCCTTTTTCCTTAGGGGTACCTTGTCATCCAGGTTTGTTCATAGCATAACAACATGAAAGTCCATGTCAAAGGCAATGTAATATTTTGTGACATTTTAAAGAAAAACTATAATTTGAAATGGGGCCACTGTGTGAATAGGCTCAGACGAAGACAGAGCCATATGATAGAATCCTAAAAAGTCATGTGCTCTTAGCACATTGTTTTTACATTCACTAGGTGATAT
>WAAD01031624.1:287779-309441 GCA_013389945.1 Fregata magnificens
GATTTATAGGTCCAAAGCCAGAAGGGAATATTATGGTCCTCTGATTTGACCTGAATACAGAGGCTGTAATTCTTCTTAAGCCCAAGTTAACAAACACATGCATTCTTGAAAGATATCTAATCTCATTGTAAATGTTCAAAACCTGGTGAGGCCACTGCTGTCCCTGACAAACAACTACAATGTTTAGTTACCTTCACTGCTAGCAAGTTGTGTATTATTTATTTTAAAGATACTTTTTTTTTACTTTTGCTTCTAGCATGAAATCTTGTCATGCCTTTGTCTGCACAACTGAAATGCCCTACCTATTGCATGTCTTCCATTGCAAATATCCACACAGGGTGGTCAAGTAATTTCTAAAATCCTNTTTCTTCTCAGACTTTTTTTTGTGTGCTATGAAAAGAAGCTCTTCATGAAAAGTTAGAGGAGAACAATCTCCCTTGGCTTCTCTCCAGTTCCTGGAGGTAAAAGCTTGACAAGCAGCGTTATTCCATAAAACTGACAAATAGTCTTTGCCAGATTTTTCCCAATTAGAGCCTATCAATCTTTACAATGAAGCCCTTTATTTGTCCATAAAAAAGTCCAATTATACCTCACTAGGAAAAAGGAGGGGCAGGTGCTTCTACATTCATAATGTGAGCACTAGTAAGATGGAAGGGCTTTGTTTTTAACTGTCTTAACTCTTTGTGTGCCGCCGCTCTGCTGCAATAATGATAACTTAACTCTGGATAACTGACCAGAGAGTCATTGATGAACTTTGATGACACCCGAAAGAGTTTCTGGCACCATATACACTCAATATCCATGCAAAGGACAACTGAAAACATAAATGGGGCAGTTAGAAAGTTCTGTTGCTACAGTCACCACCAAGCTCTTAATCACAAAATTGACTCATCACTGCCTTCATGGTAGATGTACTCTGAGAGATGTACTCTCTACCCTCCCTAACAGAACAATTCTGGATCCCATGGGAAAATCAGGGAAATGGACTCCAGAAAGCAGCCAGGCTCATGGCTTCCCCTAAAAAGCATCTCCTTTTTCTATTATCAAAGACAGACCACTGGACTGGCCCAGGAGGGTATTTCCTATGCTTGAACATTATTATTCTGAGGTTATTTATTAAACACAATGTATCCAGAGAACTTTGTATCATAGCTGTCGTGTTTTATGTGTAATATTTATTTCAGTGAAGATAGTTCCATTTTGAAATTATTTTTCACTAAGATACATAGTTACTGAACTTTTTGTGATTATCTTCTTTTCTGTCATTGAATGTGATTCACCACTCTACTAGTATAGGCCATGATTCATTTGGTCTATGGTTTTTATTATGAGTCTTATTTTAGCAACTTGGCTGTCCTTAATCCATTATGATTGGATCTGATTACAGAACTAATACACTGGATAACTATAACCTGTCACATAAAACAACCATTCACACTCACATTGGTGGTGTTGTATTTTATTTCAGCTTATTGAAAAATTACAGTGCACTTTTTCTCACTTTGTGTTTTCTATGTGTCACATTGTAAAAGGAAACATTACACTGCGTGTGCTATTAAAATAAAAATCTTCTTTTTCTCCTTTGTATTCAGAAAGAAAGTTACTTCACTGCAAGTGGAAAGTGGTCAGCGTTTCTAATTTGCAAGGCCACAGGCTGATATCACATACATCAAAATCAAAATTTCCTGAGTTACTATGGGACTACAGCAGATTTGCGTGCTAGCCCTCCACATCTGGAACCGCACATCTGGGAGACAAAATTAAAACCAGAAGTGAAGCAAGTTGTAGCTTCCCAACTATGTAGCTAGAATTTCCAAAGTGACAGGATGTTGTGGTGTCTCCCTGAAAGCTGTCCTCACCTTGCTGATGAATTACAGTTCCTGTAATTTTTGGCCACATGGCATCATGTGATCCCATGATGACCAATAGCTTCACCAAGAGAATCACAGTAGGACAACCCAACTTGGCTTCTGGTGACTACAAAAAAGCTTGCTAATGACTGGTTTAGAATGTGCATGTCAAAATATCTACTACATATGGCATTTGTGTGACTAGGTTTCTCCTTTTTAAGAAACTAAATATAGATTTAAATGCACTGGGTACTTTATTGAGGCAAAGTAAAAGTGTCCTGAATCAAAAATGGCAATGGAATTGCAAACATATAGCTCTTCCCACTGATAGGGTTGCACTTCTGTACCTACTGGGCTAGCAAAAGAAATAGTAAAAAGGAAGTGGTGAGATGCAGGCAGCTCATATGTTGCTCATAGCCTCGTGGCAAGAGTTTACACACATTATCAGAGACTACAGGACTTGGCATTCTTTTTCTTCTTTTTTTAAATGATAAAAACAAGAAGAGGAAAAGAAAGTGATAAATTGTGTATTTAATTATTTACTTACCTTAGCAAGGGTCTAATAGCCTGGCTTACCGAGTACAGAATCTGATTGCTCAAGACAGTTTGTTATAAAAAATGGAGTTACTTAAGAACTGCTACTCTAACCAACACTCTGCTATAACAAACTAAGAAAGGTGTTAGACTTTGTTACACGTCATCAGGGCTCTGGGCTTTGGAAAAGAATTGGAGCAGGCTAGATTGTCCAGGAAGTCGCAGGAAGGGATGTCTGTACTGCAACGGGAATGGAACATCCTAATAGTTTCATAATTTCGACAGTCTACTTAGGAGCTCGAGCACTTTTACAACAGGAATTTGAAATCTGGGCCACAGAGAGAGATACCAGGTTAGAGTTAACTACAGTATCCCAGCTCTTAAAATTTCAAGCTGCTTAGATTTCATGTTTTTTCTATAAACAATACTGGTTTAGGAAGCAGCGATGTAATCTAGCAGATCGCATACCAGCGTGGAAGTTGGGAGAGATGCAGGTTTTTGCCTGCTGCTACCACTGAGCACAACTGAACAAGTCTCTTGCCTCTCTAGCTCTGCTTCCTTTCCTAGTATTTTGGTAATAAAGCAGATGATTGTCTCTTACTCAGTTTGGAACAATGATGAACCTCCTGAGGCCGGGTCCTGCCTGAATCAGCTGGGGACTCACTGGCATCAGAGGACAAATTAGTAAGTTTAATACTATAGAGGTTTTGCTTTTCTTTATTGCTGGTAGCCCAGCAGAAGCAGCTGCTCTCCCCACAGCAATAGGCAGTGTACGAGTCGAGTGAGTTTGTCCAAAACAAACAACATTTTATAATACAACATGCATAAGCTTCCCTTTCTCTTGCCTAACAAAGCAAGCTCAAACTTCATGAGGTTTCCCACTCTCGCCAAAGCAAGGTGTTTGTACTATGAATGTTTTAATTTTGTACAGAATAATGGCAAGATGGTTGGGAAGGTATTGGACTGAAGTGTGTATTCCCCTTCATGACATGACGTGTACACTGTAGAGTGTCACAGAAGAGCCTGTGAATAATTCCTACAGACTTCCATATGAAAGCAGGATTTACAAATAATCTTCTCATCCCCCCAGCACTCCAGGCAAGAGTAAGGCATTATTCAGAGAGGAAGCATGCCCATAAAACAGTCAAAGGGTATTGGGTTTAATCCTGCTTATGCCATAAACACTCAGTGTGACTTCGGAGAAATCATTTAAATCTAAATTTCATTCAGTTTGTTATGGACTTCTGTGACAGTCAGTATCTGTTTGATTTGTCCTTAGTTTGTGTGTTATTTTCCTTTAAAAAATAAGTGACTGGGTCTGAAGAAATCCTGTGGAGGGAGTGAGAAATTGCTTCTTCCCTTCAGGAGAAATTGAGACTGCTCTGGGACAGAAGGTTACAGACCAGAAGAAAGAACATGACAGACAAATGGGAGCGAGACAGTCACAGCAAGGAGCTACAAGCCTGCGGCTCAAATAGTGAGACTACTGAGAGAGACGATTGAGCAAGCACCCAGGGCTCAGAGGTGACGGGAAGAGACCAGAGGAGCCACTGCCCACACAGTGGGCAGGGGGACTTGTTTATAAGTTCTTTTTATTTCTATTCTGTCTTAGCTAATTATTTGGAATTTTCTTTATTTAAAAGGTTAAGTATTTTAATTCATATTCTAACACAACTTGGCTTTTTTGGATTTCTTTTGTCCTAGCTAGTCTGGGTCACTTGGTAACAAGTTCAAAAAAGTTGCCACAATTTACAGAGTAACTCTAAGGATTCCTTAGTGTTTCAGTGATGGTTGAGATCTGCAGATGGAAGAGCCTGACTCCTCTGGCCTCTGCCTCTTTCTGCAGGAGTCCAAACTCTGAATACTGTTCAGTATAGTTTGAAATATTAGTTTGTATCCTGATCAGAGTCTTCAGTTTTGATTTCTTTTCTCTGCAACTGTTGACTGTTGGTGCTGGTTTCAATTACTGAGATGACATGAAAAAGTTGCAACAAATTTCTGACAGAACTGAGCTGAAGCTAGGGTGAGGGTCTGTGCAGGCTTTTTAAAGCCTTCTGTGATTGCTCTGTTTTTTCCTGGCTCTTGAAGCTGACCGATAGACTTCCACTAAAATGGCCTGGAGCGTCCAAGTACGGCTGTCTTTTTTTCCTCAGTGATAGAAGGCACCATGTTGAAAGACCTACCATAATTTTACACTGTAGCCACACAAAAAAGTAAAGCATTTGAAGACCAGTTCTCCAGCTGATGTTAACAAGTATTTCTCCATGAATTTCAAGTAAATATGCATGTTTAAGCTAGCTTTGATTCTACAAGTGGAATTCCAATTTCAGTGCCCATAGAAAGTAAAATCTAAATTTAGTCATTTTAGGTGAAAGAAAATAGGTTAGAAGGAAAACTTTTCCAAATGCATAAAATCAGACATGCTCACTAAAGTAATTTGCAGCATATAATGGTGAACTGCAAAACAGTCGCACCAGTTTACACATGAAGGTGTAACCTGAAGCATTGCAGTAACAAAGAGAGTTGATATCATGCCTATGTCAATATTCGTAGAGGTGTTGGTCCAGCAATGAAGAGAAACAAATTGAAAGGAGATGCTGACAGCAGAAAGCATCAAAATAGAGCTATTCAAAGGAAAAAGACAATCTGACAAGTTTTCATCACTGATACCAATGCCAAAATAGTCATCACATATGAAATATTCAAAACAAAGAAAGGCCATATCTTGGCTATCCAAGGATAGTACATAATATATGGAAAGAGCTCTGTTAGGACTAATGGTCAACCTCTTTTATCAGATACTTTTCACTGAATTGCTTCTTTTTCTTTCCGCAGCTAGAATATCACTCTAGCTACTAAAAACTCTCTTATCCCAAAACTCGAACATGAAACAAACATGACTTCATTACAAAATAAAAATCACATTGTGATAAAAGAGAGTTTTGGCATTCACTTGCTCCAAATATTTAAAGAAACACATTTTGTTTTCCTACGAGTTCATGAAAAGAAAATCCAAATGGATTTCAACATGGATAAAGATAATTTCTAATTAGAAGTAACTCAAAGGTTAGGATAGCATGTAAAGTGTTTACCATGTGCTTAAATATCACTGAAGTGAATGATATATAACTGCATTCTTAAAATTAAGCACATGATGTAGTGCTGTCTTGAGCAGGTAAGTACACACTTTGGTACTTTCCTGAATCAGGGCCACAGTCTGAGGGATTTTCTCGTTCATTAACTGATTCATAAAAAGGCATGTACACATAACTGAACCTTCCCCACTGGCATATCTGTCAGCAGTTATGAAAACCAGTGTCTAACACTTTAGAACACCTGGACAAATAATCTTTCATAGTAAAACCCTTCAACTGTTTTCACTTTATTCACCACACATGATTGTTTATTTTCTTTGGCACTGTCCTGATTAAAGTGGAATCTTGCTATAAACCAGGAGAATCACACTTTACTAGGCTAATATTTTACTGAGAACTTGTGTTGATCCAGAACTGCATTAGCTTCATTGTTAAGTTCTTCCAGAACACAGAATGTTTTGCTTTGTGTCTTTGTAAATCACCATGGGAAGCTATACGGCCTGGGTACTATACGATGCAGGAATTAGCAAGACCTGAAGTTAAGGTACAAATCTGGACATGTACAACACTACTGTCACTATTAGTCACTGCAGCATTATTACTTTGTCAAGATCCTGGTATAAATCAAGTGACAGACAGACTTAAAGAGTTAATTTGGCTCCCTAATATCATCTAATAAAAGACAGAAGTAGGAGTGAAGGTAGAAGCACAATGTGTCTCAGAAGTTTTATGAATTACAGAAGGATAGGAAGAAACTTTGTGGAAGGTAAGTAAGTAGACTGCAAACTTCCTAGGCTGCATCTCTCTTTCACCACTCCTGTAATAGCTTAGCTCCAGTCGTCTACGAGTGTGTGCGTGTGTTGTGTGAGTGTGTTTGTGTGTATCGGGCATGGAGAACAAGGCTAACTTGAGTGCCCCCAGGGCCAGTGCCTAGTCAAACCCACCAGACGGGGACCTTACCAGTAGAGGCAACCACGTGAGGTGGAGAACATGACAGCAGTGGCCTAACACTGTCTGACCTGAAAATTACATGGAGTGAAAACGGGGAGAAGGAAAGATGAGAGTAGCAGCGTACCTCCGACAGCACTGAAGGGGACAGGATGAAAAAGTAACCGCTCTTACACAACGAACTGGCCTGCAAGAAAGACACCTGGGGTCTTTGGAACTGGTAAAGAGACAGACACTTTTCCTGTTGGGTAGGCAGGCTAGAAGATGTGCTGTGCTTCTATCATCTCTCTTTCCCACTTTCCCAACTGCCCAAGCATGGCAGACACAGGCACATATACACAGCAGGGCGGGCGGCAGACAGACTCCAGGCACTGAGGAGAAGCAGCATCTGTGCAGGGGGATGGAACTGAATACTGTGAGATGATTCAGCTCTCATTTGGCAACTGCTCTGTTAGATCACATGTTTAAGCTCCCTGATGTCTCTATGGGTTATTCCTCATATAATTTCTGGAACACTTTTCCTTAACTAGTTCTACATTATTATATACAGACATCTACCACAACTTTCCTACAGTAGTTAATCCTTAGTTTCCAGTCTGTCCTTATCAAGATCTTTATCTTTGTTCATACTCATCTGATAGTAATTCCATGGTTAAGATACTTAACCTTATGTTAAGCATCATACAAAATTAAATTACTGTTTTCTCTCCACTCCTTTAGCTGGTTTTGCTTTAACTCTATTTAATTCAATTTAAGAGAACTTACTGTTTCATTACTTGGATTGTAAGTACCTGAATAGTTTACTTGCACATCCTTCATCTGGCACTATCAAACTCTTAACTATCTCCACTTCCTCCTTCGTGTTTAATCTATTCACATGTGACTGCCCCCAACTTCTTATGAAGTTACTAGTCCAATTTTAATGAGAACAGGATCTGTATTTTAACTAAAGACACAAGTCATCCTTTATGTAGTGCTACAGACATCCTACAGATCACATTGGGACTGTAATTTTTACTGCCATATTTTCCTTTAATATAGAAACATCCATATCCATTTCCTTTTCCATTTTAAATTCTACTGTACCTTGTTCTGTCCTAACTGACTGAGGCTAATTGAGCCTTGCGTCTTAATAATATTCTTGACCTTGAATCACTCCTTATTCAGTGCAGATTCTAAAGTTACCACTTCCTACACACTTAAAATAAGACCAGACCATGTTTGTTTGGGTAACTGGTATAGATTTTGTACTGCTGTATATATGTACACAATAGCCTCTTTCCTGCTTGCCTGAGCAAGTACATGAGGGATCTAAAGAGCTGAATGGAAATAACTACTACACTAGCTGTTATGTATCCCTCAGAGAATGTTAGCCAAAAAATCACGGTAGCTGAATAGACACTGGACATCTCCCAGTCTGGGCCATGTGCCATGTCAGTTATTAAATCATCTGTGTTGAACCATCATTCAGTTTTTTTCAGGAAAAATGATGTAAGGCACAAAAATGCCACATGGCAATAAATATTACGTTAATCCCCTAGTGTTTGGTGGGGGTGAGAGCTGCAAGTGACGTATTAATACACTATGTGGGAAAATCCTGGTTTTCAGCAAAAAAAGATTGCAAAATCCTAAATTTGGTACTGACTCAGATTTTGAGCCAACTATAGCAGGGAGGTCAGCATCCTTTAACGGATTAATGGATGCCATGCTTTGTGGCAGACTGGATTGCTGTATTTTCTGTTGGTGCTTAAAGAGTAATTTAGGCTATCTTCTTCACACAGCTCTCAGTTGTACCCTGAGGATGAACTGTCTACTACTGTCATTCTGTGTGCACAATACAAGCCCTAGACAATATGGTCCAAGTTAAAACCTAAATTTCTTCACTTTTACAAGGGAATTTTCTCACAAGGAGCTTGAATGCTTGGTTGTCTGACTCTTTCTATGTGTGATAATGATACACTGAACTAACATTGGAAGAAATTCTTAACTGAGGCAGATGGACAGTTAAGCTACTTAATATTTCTAAATAAATAAAACCATAGAAATTGCAAAGGACCTCTGGAGGTTATGTCGTCCAATCTCCTGCTCAAAGCAGGACTATCATCAATGCTAGATAAGGTTGGCTGTGGATTTGTTCAATTGAGTCTTGAAAACCTATAAGGATGGAGATTTCACAACCTGTCTAGGTAATCTGTTCCTCAGTACCCTCTTGGTGAAAAAGTTTTCCCTGTGTCCAGTTTGAACCTCCCCAGCTATAATTTGTGATCATTTCCCCTTGCTATATTGCCTGCCACTACAGAAGAGTTTGCCTCTGTCATCTTCACAACTCTCTTTCAAATACTTTTAAGATGCTATGAGATCCCCCTCCCTATCCTCCTCTTTGTCAGGTTCAGGTTTATACATAGTTAATAGCTTTGCAGGCAAGCACAGGGATGCCGTCTTAGTGTCTTTTCTGTCCTTTGTACAAACAATCAGTATAATTCAAAATCTGAACACCATGATGAAATAAAACATGTGTTTTGCGGGATTAACATGTGAGCAGCATGACATATTGCCCCTAGGTACACATGTGGTCTGCATTGTAAAGCATGATCAGCAGTTATACTCTAATCAGGCCTAACTTGGGCTTAGAGTAACAGAAGGACACTTTCATTTGTTAAAATTATGTGTGGGAAATTTCAACTTTGATAACACAGCATTTTCCAATCATATCTAGCCTCTGACCTAGGGAGACAGTGTGCCCTTTTCACATTGTACGTTCAGCCCATGGTCCTGCAGTCAGACTCAGCCAAAAATGGTAGGTTGAGTCTGAGGTTGTCCGTGGCTTGTGTGATAGAGGCATCTCAATTTCAACATGTTCTACCTTTAACAGCTTGAAATACAATGTCCTGAGCAAGCTAGTCAAGCAAAAGTACTCCCCACCACACACAGAAGACCCCCAGTCAGATATAATGATCCTGTAAAAGTGGTATAAGTAAGGATCAGCTCTTATTGTGCAAATTAAAGTTAGTGAATGAAACCACACTAGGGGCTGTTATTTCTTCTGTCTGTCAATCTGAAGTATTTGGTAAACTGGATAGAGCCTGAGAGATTAGGAAGGCCATGAAAGCCTTTCCTTTTTGCAGCTAAACTTACTGAAAAGCATTTCTGCATTCTTCATAGAAAGTGTGCGTGCAGTTCTTACAGGCAGGTTACTAAAACCCCCCCAACACCACACTTGCTTGATTTCCTACTCACTCTTTTTATTCACCAAAGTTTCACGCTGAATGCTGACAAAGAACCATCAAAGACCACAGAAAAGGAAAAGATAAATCTTAACATCTGTAGCCCATTCACACAGCATAGAAAGAACATCTCTTTTAACTGCACAAGGGGGCCATGTTAGATGCTATCAGACACAGTCATTCTACTTTAAGCACAGAGTTTAATAATGAAACTAACTCAAAGTTTACATTATGCTTGCAAGAAAAGGCTGTTGTGTTATCAGCTCATCTGATGTACTTAAGTCATGTTATAATTTTTTTCAGGTGCTTTTTTAAAGACTGAACATTGTGAATACACTATGTAATCACACACTGTAAAATACCAGCAGTTTAAAAACTGCATAGAGAACTTCTTCGCCAGCTGCCACAGTTGCTTGAAAATTGTTCAGTTTTCCAAAAAAAAGTATCATTTTTCCTGCAGAACATAGTGCAGTAATCTTCTCCTCTCGCTTTCTATGCAATCCATACACAACTCTTCTTAGTTCATAAAGTTCTTTTTCCAGTATAGCAAGCATTAGAGTGGGACTGCTAGGACAGCCAGGGTTGGGTTCTGGCCAGAGATCCTACCTTTGTCTTGCACATCGGTATGAGGATAGCATTAAAAATTCTAGCTCCTCAAATCTGCAAATAATTTTATAACATGAGAAGCAAAATCAGAGTGGAACTTCCAAAGAAATGACCTCAGGAGAATTCAGCTGCATCCTTCCATGTCTTCACAAGCATCTTATCATGGAATTCATTACATTCCAGGTTTTTACACCACAAGTGACCTGAGCTGATGTTTAGACTATTTGAATCTTTATTCAGCAGCAGCACTATTAAATGTAGCAGCATCAAAAAAAATATGGCAGTCTCTGCACAGAAATAAGTCTACTGTAATTTCAAATGCACAGACAAAGTGGCTGTTAATGGTAGATACCAATTTCGCCACAGAAATATACTTCATGGCTTGCTTTCTGATTAGAGACTTCTTGGATCCCTTATTCTTTTATTCAAGATGGAAGCAAAACTCAAACCCTTTTTGATTAACTGCAAAATAAGCATTGGATAAAATTAAAACAACTACTGTTTATTCTTTTCTCTTTTCTCAAACACCTTTGAACCTGGGCTTGATCCCCTTCCACAAAAGGGAATGTTGAGACTGTCTGACAGGTGCTTTAATCTGTTACTCCTTATTGCCTGCCTACTTTGCCTGAGAGAGCCACCTACACACATCCTCCCTGCCAGCAGGTGCATTAAAAAGGTGTGTCTCTGAGCCCCAGCCATTGCTGTAATTCAGGACAAGCTTTATAGATGACAATACCATCAGAGCAATGGAACAGCCTGTGCTGTCAGCACACCAATTAAGCTGTCAGGATTCTGATGTCTACCGCTTTCTACATAATCATTAACTGTTTAGTTTGTTCCTTGCATAAAATCTAAATTTTACTGCGAACTGTAAAAACACTATAGGAAACTTTACTAGCCCAGATAAAATAATTTTAATTTCAAGTGACATTGCTTTCCCCTTACTACAGTCTATTGTTACCTGGTTCACATTTCACTTCTAATATGCTATTCCACTTCCCCTGCAGTTTAACAGACAAGGATTCTTTAGGCTCCTCCACACCAAACTTTTCAGTCACACTGCTTTCTGGTTTAGATTAGGGGAATAACAAAACAGGAGAAAACAAACAGACCTATATAAGGGGAGAGCATAAATTTAATGCACATTTAACATGCTACCATCATAAATGAAGGTTACAGGCCAGTCTTGGATCATGCTCCATTTTATTAGCTGCTCTACAAACAGAAAAAAAAGTTTTCTCTCTTGAAAGAGTTTATGACATAAAACAGAGCATCCAGCATATGGTCTCTGTATGGCCCACATGAATAATTCATCTTTGGGAGAAGCTGTGGGTGGGAATTTATCTGGCAGTGGCAGCCTCTTCCTAGCCACATAATTTTCCAGGTGCTTTCAGTCCTCAGCTGGAGATAGGTGCACTCACTAAAAGCACATGTGTAGTGCAGTTGCTCTGTAAACACATGCACAGTAAATTTGGCACTTCAGGCATACCACCTACTTAGTAAGTCTCCTGACCAGAGGGAATGTCATATGACAGAAAAGCCATGGGACAGAGCCTGGCTCTGCTACCAGATTAAGTACACAGATCCTTAACCAGAAATCCCTGAGCTTTAGCTCCCCAGTGGGCTAAGGTAAGAGCTATGGCTAGAAGTATAGTGGCACATAAAGGAACACTCTGATCATAGTGAGGACAATGAAAGCAAAGGTGCAACCATCTGTTCTAGAGTTGCTAAGAGGTCTGGGAGAGAAACATTCATTTTTGCTTTACATAAGAAAACCCCTAAATCTCAGAGTTTATTTTTTTTTCTAAATATTTGGACCAAAATGTCCATTTAGAGATGAAATCTCAGTTCTGCAATTTTAAGCGATGCATACACAGCCAAAATGTGGGCGAAGGAGGCTGTGTAAGGGGAATAAAAGAACAGGAGGAGTGAACAAGAGCATCCTATACAACTGCACAATAATCATGGCATCAGGAAATGGAAAGGGCTAGCAGTTCAGTCTTCCTGGAGAAGGGAAATGGTGCAAGTTCCATTCAGAGTAATGTCTGGTAAAACACTCTGCTTGGTATCAAGTAAAGTAGTAGGTACTTGCACTTGTATTTTATACATCCCAGCTGAGAAGTGGAATGAATGGATTGCACAGTACAGGGGAAGATAAACATACAAAAGCAAACACTCCCTTCAACTCTCTCACTCTCTGTCAACTAAAAGGTTCCGTGAAATGCTTCAGTCAGCATGTCTTAAAGATAAATACACATTTTAAGCTAGAGTCTGATCCAACAAGATTTATACTAGTAAGTATTCATTATTACACTCTGCAACAGATCAGGAAAATGCCTTTCATTCTGGAAATATTTTACATCAAAAGGTGAAAGCACCAAAGTAGATCCTCAGCTAGAGTAAGAGAACATTGCTTCAGTAAAGTTAATAGAGCTATACCACTTGACTGGTGGAAAATCTGGCCACAGCAAAGCTACGACTGAATAATAAGAAGATTATTTTTCTATATGAGCTATGAGAGGACTGAGATCATTATCTTTTTCTAATAGATATAAACAATATTTAAGGATCCGTTTGCAAAATGAAACACACAGGCTGATGAGCTATTCTGTGGAGGTGGAACAGACTTTATGATCTCCGACCTTCACTTTCACTGCCTTCACTTGAAGTGCTGCTGCTACCTTAAAATATAAATATATATATATAACATTTTATATGTGTAAGTCAGTCAAATGCTAAGGAAAACTATAAAGGTTTAGCTTCAGTGCATGAAAGCAATACAGCATCAAAAGAACTAGATGAAGAATACTGACTTCCCTGTTATTGTAATTTTGTACTGTAAATTTTGCTGAAATATTTCGGGAATATAACTTTTTTTGCTTCTATATTGCTGGAAACTAAAGATGTGAAAGATAATTGTGCATCTTGTGCATATTCATGTGAAGGGGTCTATGCAGAAAAGGGAACTCTGATAATCCTGGGGTTCTAGCCAGACTCATCAATCCTGGAAAGTGACCTTTCTCTAATTGTTTCACAGGAAAACTGCTGCAAAATATTTTCAAGACAAAAGGCTCTATTTTTGTCTTTATCCAGGTCCAAGTAGTATGTTACACCAGTGTAGGCTTTTAGCTTTTGGTGAGAAATATTCCACGTATTTCATAAATTTAAGTGACAAAGCACTGTACCTATTACAGGATCAAGCTCTAAGTGCTAGAGAAATTATGCTGCTACTATCGAGCCTTGCCCTTTGTGCAATTTGTTTAAAGATTGTTTTCCAAGTACTTTTCGGGCCATTGCTACAATGGGTGAGAAATTCATTAGAGAGTAAATTCTTATATGCAGTTGCTGAATTTGGGGTTTGGCTGTAACTAATTGTAATCAGCTGAGCAAGATAAAAACAGTATATAATGCAAAATAGAGCTGGCAATGAGGTAACAGGCAATAGGGTCAAGCAAGCATAAAAACAATGTGAAACTGAAAACCTCTTGCCAGACAAAATGAGTTAAAAAAGGGTTAAACAGCAAAGTAAGTGTTGATAAGACTCACACCAAACCTGGGGGTGGGGAGAAACTGCTCCGATTTTTGCTGCAGATTTTACTTCAGAGTGTTACTTACAAATCTCCTGTCAAGGGCTGTTAACAGCATTCTTAGAAAGTACCAAATGCAACAGTTAAAAAGTAAAGGACTAACAATATCATTGGGATCTAAGATTTGCTTTCACCTGAATTACTTGCCCTCAAAGTGAAATTCTGAAGCAAGCCACTATTTTCTGTGCTGTATGCTATGTAAAACATGGTTCCCTGGTTGCAAACCTAGGTGGTTGTTTACATGGAGAGAAATATTTCCAGAGGTTCTGCCATTGTCCTGTGCCAGTTCTATCCATGTGCCAACCAGCTGAGTTCTTCGTGCCTCCTTCAAACTCTTCCCTACAACACATGCTCTGCCCTCCAACTTCATGTGAGTTCCTACATCTTTCCTTTTAAGAAATCTCATTGTTCAGAATTTTGTTTAAGCGCTGGCTTGTCAAAAAAGCAGAGATTAGAAATACACAGTCTGTCATAACGTCATTCCTATGGTAACGTAGGGTTGCATCTTAGAAGTATGACGCTCTTCAAACCAGCCTCTTCTTCCCTGTTTCTGTATTGATTCAGGATGTGTTTTTACTCTCACCACTTCCTCCACCCTGTTATGCACAGTCCAACTGGTCCTCTCCCGCCGATTGTTCATATGATCTTTACAAAAAGGTTTGCTGATGGTGGAAGACCTTTCAGCATTCTCTCCGGTCACACCCATGTGGCCTTTCTCTCTGCTACTATTTAGCAGACTGCCCCACATGAGAAACAGATTTGGTTCTCTGACAATCAGCCTTTTTCTCCTGGTGCCTCCCGCCACTCCCAGTGCTCCTGTATTGTGAGAAAGGGATTCCTTCATGTCTTTCATCATTAATCTCTTGGCTGTTGACTCAGCCTTATATTTATCTTATTGAAGATGGAGATCTGTTTCTAAATTCAGACTTTCCCTCTAGCTGTTTTCCTCCCTTAAAAACTTCTTTCCTCTTCTCAAATGCTGGCAAGAACTCCCGTTAACTATTCTCTCTGATTTCCTGCTGAGAATTTTCTAATGTTGCACTGCAACCAAACTTCTTGTTTGCACTGTCAAAGGCAATAGATGTGTAAGTCAACAATCATAAACTTCGGGTGATAACATCTTTTCATTTTCACAGGTTTCTTATCAACACACAGTATTTGTCTACTGACCTCAGAACTGCTTTATTGTAAACCCCAGAAGTCGGTCACCTTTCTTCAGTCTGGTTTATGTTTATTGTGCTGCTGGGATTGCATTGCAGCTGGCTCTATCATTTAGCTCAAATCACACTGGTCATTGATGAAAGAACATAGAATCATAGAATGCTTTGGGTTGGAAGGGACCTTTAGAGGTCATCCATCTAGTCCAACCCCCCTGCAGTGAGCAGGGACATCTTTAACTACATCAGGTTGCTCAGACCTGACCTTGAATGTTTCTAGGGATGGGGCCTCAACTACCACTCTGGGCAACCCATTCCAGCACTTCACCACCCTCATTGTAAAAAGTTTCTTCCTTATATCCAGTCTAAATCTACCCTCCTTTAGTTTAAAACCATTACCCCTTGTCCTGTCACAACAAGCCCTGCTAAAAAGATTGTCCCCATCTTTCTTATAGTCCCCCTTTAAGTACTGGCAGGCTGCAGTAAGGTCTCCCCGCAGCCTTCTCTTCTCCAGGCTGAACAACCCCAGCTCTCTCTGCCTGTCCTTGTAGGAGAGGTGCTCCAGCCCTTGGGTCATTTTCATGGCCTCCTCTGGACCCGCTCCAACAGTTCCTTGTCCTTCTTGTGTTGAGGGCCCCGGAGCTGGATGCAGCACTCCGGGTGGGGTCTCACCAGAGCAGAGCGGAGCGGAGGGGCAGCATCACCTCCCTCGACCTGCTGGCCACGCTGCTTTGGATGCAGCCCAGGACACGGTTGGCCTTCTGGGCTGCGAGCGCACATTGTTGGCTCATGTCTAGCTTTTCACCCATCAACATAGCTGCAAATGTAGGAGTCATACCACTGGCACCTTCTTTTGTATTGTGTATTCACTGGCAAGACCTTGGATTTGGTAAAACTATTTTGCAGATAGCTGCTGCTTCATGGGAAATTCCTGGATTCTAGGTCATTGGGCCTGCTGCTGCTTTATTTCAGGTGAGGCTGCTGTGGCACTGCGACATAATATGACATAATATGATGATTTTCCACACATTTTGCATTGCTGCTGATGAAACAGACATTAATATTTCTACCTTCTAGGCCATTTTCTGTGGCACACATGCTAGACCAAAATGGATGCTATAGGATGAAGCCTTTAAAAGGTCCTGTACTTCAGAAAGAGTGGAACATATAGGACACCAAAATATGTTTACAGTAGGAGGCCAAATCCAGACTGCAGTAAGATTCACTGAGACCAAATCTTACCCATGAAGTTGAAATATCCGTACCTGATTGTCTAAGGATTTGGCTGCAATTACATGCTAAGATAAACAACAGAACAGGAATCTGAAGCTGAACATTTTGAACTTTGGGAAACAGTGAAGCTGAAACTTAGGTATATAACTAAATTTAATGTCACTATTGGGGAACAGCTGCAGAAGGCTGGAAATTGGCATGTGGCTGAAAACTCCTTAATTATAATGTAAGCTACCTTTCACCAGCTGAATCACAGTAACATAAGTGTGACCATTCTTACTCTGCCCCAAGTAAAACGTGTTTGTTGAAGCCATCCTGACAGCAGTTGGGGACCACAGCTATTCCTTCTCTAGTTCAGTTAAGTATGGTTTACTCTTTGTCTTAGTTTGAAGGTAAGACCTTCCACTTCCGTACCAGTGCATTTAACCAGTCCTTAATGGCTGCCATGTCCTTTGCCCAGTATTAAGGAAGCCTTCATTCTGGCTTCTCCAATGAGAAAGGGATCAACCCTAATCATTAAAATTAAACAAAATATGATCACAATTAAATTTAAATAAGATGTCTTGCAGCACAATCACAAGCATCAATTTATCCTTGTTTGAACCAATATTAGGTAAACAGTTAGAGCATTTGTGGGGGGAGGTGTGAGGAGGAGGAAAAACAAAAAACAAAACTGAAAAGCCAAAACCGAAGAGGCTTTTTGCAACAGCAATTTATAGGCACAAATTCTAATTAATGAGAGCCATAGAAAGCCTGAAGGAAAGGCTAAGGCAAATCCAACAGGTCACAACAGAATGAGAAAAAATTTATAGAATGCAGTGTGTCTGGTCTGTCTTTTGATTACATTTGCTGCTCTTGTTGTTTGCATCAGCTTATTTTTAATTGCTGGTTGCTGTGCTACTGTGGCTTCAATGTGATTTCCCACAAACCAGGATTTCACCTAAAAGGCTTTTTAGCCAGGCGAAGCAGAAGGTATTCTATTATAGCAGACAGGAAAGGAACGATACAATTTTAAGGAAATGTTCTTTCAGTAATTAAAGACAAATTAAGTATAATTTGGGTGTATGTAAATGACATGTTAAATTATATAAATCTAAACCGTATGAATCCACATGTATAATAAGAAAGCCATAGTAGAGATCAGGGCTTTAGAGTGCTGGGAACTGTGTGTGTATAGATATCTGTAGATAGGCATATATACAGGTATGCATATATACATATACCATATATATTTAAGCACATATCTGATGACACTTCAGAAACCTATGCTACTTTTTATCCTTCTATATTGTCTTAAATGCTGCTTCAAGTTATAACAGTGCAAAGAGTAGATCATACTGAAATATAGGTAATTGGGAACAGAATATTGCTCTGAATCTCTGTTGCTTGTGATGGCTTTTAATACATCAGTATGTCCACTTATATTCTCTCCATGATTACAGGTGAATTTTCAGGAATGACAGGAATTGTTGCAGCAATTGTCAAAAAGGTAAAAACGATACTCAGATTGCAGGCAATTACAAGAATGATGCAAAAGTCAGGAAATCAGTTTTGTTCAGCTTGTAGTTTTGATCTATCTACCTTTTGATTTTTAAAACCCACCCCCTCACTCTTCCAAGTTTTGCATCACATTTCATATTGTCAGCCCCCAAAGAAATACAGAGGAAGGCAATATTATTCTGCAGATGCTTATTCACACGTCTGTCTACTTCTCAATCTCCAATCAATCCTACATCCACATTTTCCCAGCATATCAGTTGTGGTGTATCCCATCACACGCTCCTCTTTGTCTTGTTTGGTTCCAGTAGTCCTCTCCGCAGCAGATGTTGCAATGAAGATGAACACAAAAAGTGATCCCAGAAAATCTCAGAAGTAGGGAAGGAGAGAAGTGAAATTGTCCTAGATTCTGTTTTCCCTTTCTCTTTTTGTAAGAAAGTTCCCTAATGGATCAAAAAGATCTCAGTCTGTCTGTCCTTCCCAATAAGCTGACAGTTTACCCCCAGGTATGTCTGATATACTCCAGAGGGCACCAGCTTCTAACATGACAAGTTCTGACTAGGTCCAGTCAAATCCTGCCACTCAGAAAACAAGAAAGTAAATCATGAACATTTACAGGAGTGCTGTCACTCCCTGTACTAGAACTCTGTGGATCATAAATTGCATTGCTGGAATCTCAAACTACCATTTATATTCCAGATATTGAACGTACAGAGCAACTTCAGAAATTTCAATATCACAGTTTCTATCAATGTAAAATAAGTAATGCTTACAAGAATAAGAATTAAATAAACAATGTTAAAAATAATTTGCAACACATTCTGTGCTCCACTGACAAAAACCCATGTTTAATTCACTAAGGAATGCAACCAGATGAAGAATGAAGACATAGTACACATATGACTCGAAGCTGATGGAAACAAATTAGTCAGATGAATACTTGCCAGTAGTATTCACCCAGCTCTCGGCCAGATAACTCATGATTTTGTCTTCAGTTTGGCAATATTTTGGTGTTTTTCTAAACACAATGCCCAGAAACGTCCAGCCAGTTCTTGGACACAAGCTACTTTTACAATTCAGATTCAGACACGGAAACAATCCTGCACGAGATCTGTTCAATACGTGATATACACAGCAAGAGCACATTTGCTTCTGCCAAGATGATGCATATTTTGCCTATCCAGCCATTCTCACAAACCATATTAAATTCCTTTGTAAGCCATACAGCTAGTCAGCGACAGATTGGCCTCTTCTGTCTTATAAATATAGAAACTAACAGAAACCCTCATTCTTCCTTTAAAAAATCGAGTCTTCATGAATGGAGGGTAATACTTTAAGTCAATCTTAAAAGTCCAGTTGCAGAAGGTAAAGAACAAAAATCCATTATCGCTATCATTAAAATATTTTAAGGTTTTGAATCCAATCAAAATATCATGAGCCAGACCCTTCCAATTGGAGAAGGGGCTAACTCACTATATTTAATCCCTAAACTTGGCTATACTGCTCATGGTGCAAGAACAAGTCTTGACACATGTCTCTCATTTCCCCCGGCTGTTTTGCTCTCCATGCTACCAGCAGGTCCAGGCATGGGTTGTTTTTTTGTGTACAAAGGACGGTATTGATGGAAACAAACAGTTGAGGCTTGTGGGACAAGTTCTTCAGGTGGCTTATGGGAAGGTGCTTGGGATTTTCCCTGTTCCTCTTCCTCCTCATTGTTAGAGTTGACTCCCTCTATCCTCAGCAGAATTTATGTTAGATTCAATCCGTACCAGAAATGCTAATACTATGCCTACGGGAATTCAGGGGTGGCTCGTGAGACTTACTATTAGATCTTTATCAAAACATGTCCGATTTAGCAATTTAAAGTCAGATGCTCACTAAACAGGGTTTTCTCTTTCACCTTGTTAGGATTTCTCTCATTGTAATTCTTTTAGCTGCAATTTCCTCAGATATAATTCAACCTCTTCTTAATGAAACTTTTCACATTATGCATTATTTGCAACTTTTCATTGTTTTGCTATAAATTCCAACCTGAAGTTTTATTAGTTTACATTCACATGACTCGAAGACAGAAAGGGCTATCCCCATTCTAGTCTGATCCCTTATATATCATGGGTCTTTTTATATTACCCCAGTAACCATTTTAATGAGACCAGTAATGTCGTTTGGCTACAGCAAGTCTTTCAGAAGGGTATCCAGTATTCCTCAGAAGACAAGTCACGGAGAATCTTCCTCTGTGTTTGACAGTTTGTTCCAATGGTTTCGATAGTGACTGCTAAACATACATGTCTTTCTTATACCTGAATGTCTGATTTCATCTTTTATGCAGTTCTTGTTATGCTTTACTTTGCATCTTAAATATTCTACTACTTTCTCTTTTTTCCCTCCAAATTATATATGGTAAACGATTCACTCCTTGGTCTTTTTTTTTTTTTTTGATCCAAGAATAACTTCTGTAGCAGTTTTCTAAAACCTTCTTACAACATCAACAACTTTTCGAAATGTGGACACCAGAGCTAATGGTGTGTTCCACTCCCAGAGACATTTCTTTTGCACCATGTTTAGAATCTAGGGGAATAACATACTACAAAGCAACAGAGGTGGGTGCACACCCGCCAGCCAGCTTTTTAATATCAGCCTTTGTGCTGAATATCACAAGTGGCATGGAGCAGTAGGATAATGGACATGTCATCACACCTGTTCCAGTTGATTACACACCATATGCAGTTTGCCTGAATGTCCACCATGGCTGTAGTTGCAGCTCTTGTATAAAATGTTGCCCATACTTAAACACAGACAAGTTCAGAAAGCAGTGGGAACAGAAATTTTACTGACCAAGGAAAAATCTGTAAATGCTTAAGGTGTGTGGAGGAATATCTGAAGGACACACAGAGATCAGCTATTTGACCTCATAAATTAGACGACATTTGATATGTCAATAGAAGCATTTTTTAAAAATATAGCCCTTAGAGAATACATAGACTTAAACATGTCATATTTTTTTTGTAACAACTGCTACATGATCGTATAAGGTCTTCCAATATCACCTGGATCACAATAATTTTCAGTTATGAAATTATTCTTAATCATACAAATACAGTTCTTTGGTGATAATGTTTATTCACTGGGAGTTACTTTGCAGTTTTAGTATGACATCACATATTCCAGTCCTAAGAGACAATAGACCACGCCTTTTTTCTTTTCCTTTTTTAATGTGGATAGGAGATGTCTAAGGTCAGGTCCTCTAAGGAGAACTTGCCTTTAATGTTTTTTGTTTCAGACTCTGATTGCAATTATAGTTGCAGTTCCACCCAACTTGAGTATTTTTTTATTAAAAAAAGTTATGGGCTAAATTAATTTCTGGTTTGAAGCAGTGGACATGTATCAGGATGAATTTGGCTCAGTGAAATAATGATGGCAAAGAAGCTGAGCTACATAATTTACTATGCTAAATACAAAGACTGGATCTAACTGTTTCTCTCAATCCTTTTTCTAGAAATGTGAAAGTAAAGAAACAAACAAGAGGACCTGCCTGGCAAAAGAAATAAAGCTCTATCAGAGATGTCACATGCTGAATGCTAGGTGATTTTCATATTCCTCATATCTGCTTTTTCTGTTTGAAATACATGTAGAGTATTGTTGTCTCTACCTTGATCCGCAGCAGATTATGTTAAATTATCCATATTTCTAATTAACAATCTAAATAATTAAGCAACAGTACATGACAAGAAAATTACATTTTGAGCTACTGATGACATGCCTTTGGTAGTGTTGGCAGAAGCATATTATTGTGAAATGGAATTTAACATTGAAAAAACCCAGTGAGAAGAACTGGAGAGAGTGCAGTATGTTCAATACCAGGTAATGCTGCTGCAAGTGTGAATTTCCTGACAGCCAGTCACAAAGTCTCTGCTCCCATCAAGCAGGAGCA
>WAAD01031625.1:5493-68564 GCA_013389945.1 Fregata magnificens
GACATCAGTGGTGTAGAATATCCTTTTTTCAGATTTTAATTTTCCATTTATTTAAGGCCTAATAAAATAAAAAAAAAAAAAAAAAAAAGAAAGAAAAACTTGTAATACACCCAAATACATGCCAAATAGAAAATAGATTGGAAATGTACTGGTGGTAGTAATCTGGTTTCTTTCTTACTGTGTGCTTCTGATGTATTTCCACAGGAGCTGGAGTATGCTCAAATTGTCATGTACCTAAATTGTGGGATACAGCGCAACTCCTCTCATTGACATAATTCTCCGTTCGGTAAAATCTTAGAGGAGCAAAATGACAGGCAGAAACTCCACATCCCGCTGCTGACTCCTCTGCGCCCTTGCCCAAGCTCACACAGGCCCAAAGGAATATATGAATACCAAAATGCTTCAAATGCTGATTGTAAAGTTTAAGGTAAGCTGCCTCTGATTTCTAGAAATGCAGAGAACCTCAACGGTCCCAAATGACTTGACTGAAGTTGTCTGAAACTGGAAACTCAAAACAAAACAAAAAAAAAAAAAAAAAAGAAAAAAAAGAAGAAAGTAAAAAAAAAGTAAAAAGAAAGGCACTGCAAATATTCACTCCTACTGAAAATGCCGGCCATGAACTCTGGGTTGCTTCAATACACTTGTAGGTTTTTTGCCATCTCACAGCAAGCATCAGCTTCACTGGACAGAAGCAAAATTTACATTTTATAGCAATAAACTGCAAATTCCTTCTTTCCAACTTTACCCTATAATATGTGTTCTTGATAATTTAAGCACTATACACCTTGCACTGGGTAATTTCTTGATTGTACAACTAGACTGGTTCATTATGGACATAAATACCGGCATACATGCTGTAAGTATATAATGCAGTATATACTGAAATGCTGTGTGTACAGCTACATTGCAATTACATGCATGCCGGTGTGCATATATGTATGTATAATTTTTTCTTGTCTCTTTTTCATATCCTAATCACTTGTGACCCATGTTCCTTCCTCTTAGCTCTATGCCTGCCATGGCACCCTATTTTATCCGTTTGCACTATTAATATTCCTTCCACATATGCGTTTCCTGACCTGCGGGGGCACAGGGTTATTGGTACAGAGTTCAGGACAAAGACATGGTATTGACTGCCGTCATATTTTAATTTATTTGCTTTCTAGTGCACTCAAGTGGTTCTCAAATAAGAATTAATTCTGGTTTATTTTTTCATGGTTGAATGACTTCACACTGATGATTTTTCTCCACCAGACAGTGGCCTAGAAGGTCTTTGAATTGCTTATGTCTGGTTTTATTTGACTTCCTTGCGCCAAGTTTTTCTATACCTGCCTGGCTCTAACATTGGCCCCTCTTTTACTACCATACTATACTTCTATAGTTCCCTACTACACTTAGATCTGCCCTGCTGTCCTAGGTCTATAGTTGCTGCATACATTTTCTGGCTCATCACAGCCTCAGCTGCTGTCTTTCCCACTGAATGTGACTTTTTGAGGGCTGAGCCATCAACTCATTGTCCATCTCATTTTCTTGTCTCCTTTGCTGTATTAGGCTGCCAACACAACCTCATTATCTCTTAGTAGGTTCTGTCTCCTTTTTATTACTTCTATTTTCTATATTTCTGTTATTCTCATATTGCTCTTTCTCTGTTGTTCTGGAATTCCCATCCTTGAGGATATTCAAAACTTGCCTAGATAAGACCTTGAGCAACCTGATCTAAGGTGACCAGAGGCTTGGACCAGAGACCTTCATGGGTCCCTTCCAACCCAATTATTCTGTGATTATTCACTATGCAATGGGCAACTAAATGGGAAGCAGAATCTGGGTTGTCCAGTCTGTCTCGATGCTGGTTATTATCCATGAAATCTGTACAGCGCTACCCAGCTTTGCTCTATATTTTCTTGACTTGCTTTCTTTTGTATTGAAGTCTTGCTTACTTTTTTCTCCTTTGCCACCAACGCCTTTTGTTACTTCGTGGATATCGAGATGAAGTCATCCTCCACTCAAATTCCATGTATAGCTCTCTGTCCTTGCTATTTGGAGGCATTTCATTTGCTCAGATTTGCTTTTCTCAGCAAATGATTCACAATTCCCATAAACACTCCTGCTTTTAATTAAAGATTCATTAACATTTTCAAGGCTATTCCCAGATATCACTGTTCTAACACTGCAGTGCCTACTCTTTTGCTTTTTTATTCCAGGCAAGAGAAAATGTAGAGAGCTCATGAACAATGATCCCAACCCACTGAGGGCAAGCGTCATCAAAACACATATAATTCCTTACTTTAGTCCCTCTATAATTTCTCATCCTGTTTTCTCCCCAAAATAGGGTAGAAAATTCTTAATTCTGAACTTGTCATTTTTGTTGCCTCTACACACTCAGTGCTTTGATGCTGGTGGCATGCTCAGTGACCCTGGTAGCAATATCTATAGAATTTTCTTCCACGTTTTGGGATTCACCAGACAGACAGTGATCACTCGGTTTAGCTTGTTTCAAGTAATAGCATTTAAGAGACTCTGTACCAGTACAGTGAAACTCTTGCTTCATAATGGGGCACTGGCAGAGGTTCTGCAACTGAAGGTTGCCTTCAAGGCTGACTTTCCTTTGTCTCCTCTAAACATTTATTTCCTACATCTGACCATTTCTCCAGCTTTAAGATAGACCATTGTAAATGCAAAATTTAAAAGATGTAAAAAGTTTGCCCAGGGAACATTGGGGAGCAGAGATTGACAAATATATTTAGATTTAGAATATTTGGGTTAAGAAAAAAATCACACTTTTAGGGAGGACCCTTATTTTTTTAATTTGGCTGTCTTCATTGATCAAGGTTTTAATGCAGTCCCATAAATAATTTCATTGAGAAGCACAACTGGAGGGAAGCTTTGCATGGCATGATAGTGAAAAAGAGCAACGGAGGATAACTGAAATTCTTGAATCACATTTTTTTTACCAGAGAAAGAGTAATGTGAAGCTCTCCCCTAAAGGAAATTCTTATGTAAACCAGAGTGGATTACCAGCATGGCCCCAGCTGCTCTTTTATTAAAACATGTATCTGCAGTTGAAGAAATTAGAATCACCCAGAACTCTCCTGAAATCTATGTCATTAGTACGATGCTATAAAGGACACAATCTCAGAACCATACGGTCTGATCAAAACCCTGCCTACATCTGAGAAGGGTCTTACTGATTTTTATGGGACTTGCTCTATTTCTTATTGCAATAGTAGGTTTTTTGCTGGAGGAAGATACGCTAAATTGTTCTGCAATTTATAAGTTAAAAGCATGTCTTGAATACTTCCATTTAAAAAAAAATTCAATTACAACTTTCTGCTGATTTATCCCACTTTAATTTCATATAGATCATTCAGCAGTAAATCTGATTAATTGCATTGGATTTTTTTTCCCTGACATTTTCCTAATACCCCAAAATGGTCAAGAAGGCAAACTCTGTAATGGAGTTGGCTACTTTCACTATCTGACTATCAGGTTGTAGCTTTATACTTAGGGTTCATGTTACAAGTAGCAAGTGAAATAATATTTCTTTTCAATGATATTTAACAGCAGCAATGGAAAAATCACAACTGAACATCTTCATTTTCCTTGCATCAACAAGAAAATAAAACAAAAAATCAGAGCAATAAAAGTGGAGCTCAGGCACATGGTAAGGTAGTTTAAGAAGAATATTTCTGGAGTAGTCAAGCAAAGTTAAATCTTCCCTGCTGAAATTAAACAATGAAAACTACGATTGCAAACCACTCCTGACTAAATGCATTCCTAAGGATACTTCAGCTTTAAGACTCTCAAGATGAAAATATAATTTTATCTATTCAAAAATCTCATTTTTTATTTCCAGTTCCGATGAAAGATGGAGAAAGCAGAAGTGTAGAAAACCATAGATTAAAGAAAGATTTAAATATACTTTGGGCTTAAAAATAAGATCCAACATCTGTTTTCATATTGTTTCTCTCTATTACTATTGCACATCTCTCAGGCAGTTTTTCTCCTTTTTGCTTTTTTAAAATTGTCTTTCTCAAGTCTTTGCTTTTTCACATACTCCGTTTTTCACTCTTCTGCCTCTCATCCCATTCTCTCCTCTCTCTTTTCTTTTCCCTGGCAGATAATCATGGGTTTTTGCCCTTATGGCCCAATCTATACAGCACTGCTGTTACCCTGCTCCATCTAGTGGGATTACTGCAGCATGTGCTCCGAAACCCTGTATCGTGCTGGAAAAGAGATGAAGAGCACAGAAACCAGCCTGGCCACTGATAACAGCCAGCTTCCAAAGACTGCAGCTTATTATGTGGCTGGATTTAACTCTATTTTACAAAATGCGGAGCACATGCCAAAATCGCTACTCGTATTACCTGAATACCACAGCAAAGCGTTACACTTCTGAACACTTATGGATTTCACAGAACATCGCAACTGGATCTTTATCTCACTTGTATCAATCAAAAATAAATGCAGATCAGCAGCTTAATATTAATGCCCAAAGAGCCAGCCCTGCCTAAGGATTTACGGCTGAAAGGGTGTTCCTACAGACTCTGAACACCAATTTGGTCAATAAAGTATTTAAGCCCTCAGTGCTATGTGGGCTGTTGTAAGACTAATTTTTGAAAGTCTTTTGCAGTGTAAAAAGGTCTTTGATTTATTTTCACTCTAAGCGTCACAGCCAGCACCAGCGCAGGAAACTTGCTTTCCCGTTACTCTTTTAATATCAAGGCTTTTGTGATCTGGTGGACAAGGCAGAACTTGCGCTTATACCTTTCGCTTCTACGTATATTCACTGTGCATTGCGCCCTGAAGCGCTGACTCGAGGAAAGTCTGTCCTTAGCACACCCTAAATAAATACGGATCTCACCGTCAGGCTCAGATTTACTCGCGGTGGTGGCAGCTGAGTCAGCGCTTGGGGTGAATTTGGAATTTAAGTTGTTCAGATTTTAGGGCCAGCGGAGTGAGCTCGCCTGCCTCTGCATCCAGCCAGGAGAGGGTCTGCAAATGGGTTTGCAGAGCCAGGTCTCGGAAACTCTGACGGCAGCGTCTCCTACCAGGTAATGTGACGTTCAGACCACATAAAAATCTCAAGAATATGACCCTGATGTTAGTGAAGTTGGGAAGGCTTGTGAGGATTGAATGCAAACCCCTAATTTTAGATTTTGCCTTATGGACCCAGCTCCTGGGACGAGGCTGCCTTCTCCATCTGATGTCAAACACCAGACTCACTCCTGCTTGAGTTGGGTGCACGGCACACACACATACACCCACTCAAATGCAAAATGGCACAGAAATCAAGACTTTTGTATGCCAGTGCAGTATATGCAACTGCTTTAAGCATGTGGCAACTTCCAAGTCAGACACGCCGTAACGAAGACAACATTCTTCAGGAGGGATGGCGTAAGTAAACGGTTCCAGAAATTATTCACCAGGAGGACTTTGAAAGTGCTATCATCTTTTACCAGTGCTAACTACATATGTTTGGTGCTACCAAACCCTGACATGGAACATATAAATGGGTATTTGCCAACTAACTTCAGGCATATAACGTAGCTTGGCTTCCTCATATAGTTAATAGAAAAAGGTAGGTGCTATCAGAAGGCCATTCAGAGCAGAAATCGAATTATTGTCTGCCACAGGTGTTCTAAGTCTTCCCAAGTTAGGTGCCAAATGTAACATGACTACCCCTTGGTGCTTTCCACGAATGCTTTTGTGCAATGCAACTTCTGTGCTTCTGAATGTAAAATCAGCTGCCTCCGCAAGTGTCCAAGCGTATTATTATCCCAAAGCAGCCCATCTGCTCTGCATTCACACCCAGCAGTGTGTTAATTTGGAGTCTGAACAAATTACATCTGTGATGTGGCCATGTGTTACTGATCCAAACCAAGTACAAACCTGGTTCTGTGGTGTACCAGCACAGCCACACACGTTCTTCAGGGATGGATATTGCATATGGGATGTACAGCGAGTGGCACCATAGGGGACAGCAGCTCTAGTCACCATAGCTTCCTCGGGATACACTCTGCCTGTACGCTCAGTGGGGTTTATTTGTGGTTTGCATGTTGATTAAATGACAGAAGTTCCTATAGAGTAAATTAAGTACACTATAATGAATGGAAATCAATGGGTCTATTAAATTATTTCCCTTCTATTAGTTACTTTTTTGTTTTCTAAGCATGCATTTTAAATCAACCCTTTCAAGAAACTTGAGCATAAGATACAGATGTGCAAACACCGCTACCTTCCAACTGCCACATTTACTGTTCGCAAAGTGATCCAATATTCTTGTTAAAATTCATTATCTCAAATTTGCAGCACACTTATAATCACCCCTTAATCAGAAGACTGGCAACTTGGACTGCTCTGTTGAGTTGCCTACTGATCTAAACAGTTCTGAGCAGTTTTGGAAGCTCATGCTTGTACTGAACATAGTATCTAGAAGGATACATGGTGAGACCATAGCAAAGCAGAGACTACTGTAGTCATCGTTTTGCTGTGGTGCATGTGCATGTGTTCATTTAATAATTCCAAGAGTTATTCTGACTTCAGCACCCTGCAGTCCCTGACCCAATATGCTACTCCACTGGATATAAAAGCCACATGCTCAGGCACAGATTGGCTTGCAGATCCTGTTAGTAATAGGCAGAACTGCTTTGCAAGTCCCATCTGCTGGGAGGTCAAGAATTCATTATCAGAACCAGTAAATGAGAGATTAAAATGGACTCTGGCCAATATAGCACATCTGCCATGGAGGAACATCAACATCGGTGCTTTCAGGGGAGATGGGTTATTAAGTGAAGTTTCTCCCGAGATATAAAAGGTATGAAAGACACAATAACTCGCCAGCTGCCTCCCACTGGGACAAATCTTCTTCCTGATCCACCATCCCCACAAACATCCTTGGATGTATTATAACTCTGTATGTTCACTGAAGTGACTGTGCTCCCATGTCTATCCTGTTAAGAAGTTGAGACATAACAAAATCAACACAAAACTTTCTGGCCCATTCCTGCTTACTTGATGATCAGACCCAAGACATAAGTTTTTGACAAATTCTTCAATGTGGCCCATGAACAAGTGAATACAAGAGATGTGAGCCAGACCTATACTAAATAAAAAAAAATGGAATAACATCCCAAAAGAGTAGAAATTCAAACATGAACCCAAATCATCTTGTAAACAGAAACCAAAATGTATCCACTAAGCTGTAGGTCAAGTACATGTATGCTGGTGAGCATCTAATGCTGCAAATGGTGGTTCTAGTAATTTATTACTTTCATTTTCCTCAATAAGATTAAGAACTGAACTGTATTTTTATTAGGGAACCAAGTTTGACTCTAAGACATTTGTTTCCTTAACCCTGACCTATCTACAGAAAGAAGGAAAACATGTTTCATATTTTTCTTTCCATGTGTTTTGACGCACCAGTAAAACAACACTTAAGGTTCCCAATAAATCCATGACTCAAAAGAACCCCTAAAAAACATCTCCTCTGACTGAAGAGTAACTGAGTTGTTTGGTGAGGTGAAGCCTGATATAAATAATTTGTTATCATTTTGTGTAACGACACTACGTCTTGAGAAAGACCATGATAACAGCCAAATAGATACTCTGTTCTTCGTCAGGAAAAAATGCTTTTCTTTTTTTCCATAGTATAGTTTGGTATAATAATTCTCACATAAAGATAAACCTATTTTTTTAACATTAAAAGTAGCCAACAATACTGTATTTATAATTCTAAATCCTGCAACCTCAAGAAGTATAAAATAAATATCGAGTGGAAAAGTGTACAGGCTGAAAAAGGTTTTTTGCTCCCTCTTGTTACAGTCCCGTCTTGACTATCATTTTTTAACAGGAAGAAGAAGAATTCGGTAATGATACAAAATTCTCATATCTGCAACTAGAACAAGAGGAACGGTAGAGTTCAATAGCTCCAGAAATATTTTCTTCCTTTCAACTCCAGACATGAATAGTTTTGAAGGCTTAGGTACATCCCTGTAGTTAATGCCAAACTCCACTAGGTGTCATCTACCACTGGATTTCTACAGGGTATATGAAAACGCTGGCTCCTAAGACATCTCGCATTAATATTTCTATATATTATTCATTCCTTGTGTTAAGTTCTCGGGATGTATCTATAAATTCCCATTCTATATATTACTCATGCACATATTTTATTATTACAACCACCGTTGCTACTCTTCATTAAGCTTATTTTGTACGAAAATGTACCTTTTTGAAGGTATGGAAAGCTGTCACGTTCTCAGGAAAAAACACACCCAGACTAACTCCAAAGGAAAACAAAACCTGTTCCATGCCTTTTCATACGACACTCCTTATGCCTGAGCAATGCTATTTCTGGATGAACACACCATTTCTGAGATACAGCTAGAAATTATTTCAGTCTTGTAATAATACTACCCTGGATGGCGCTGAGAGCTTGTAATTCAATGTATATTTCTGCATATTCTGACAGCACCATATAAAACTGCATTGCTGAGAGGCTGATATTTCTCGGATAAGTAGCTGGAGCAGGCTAGCTAGTGCAAAAACCATGTTAGTCCAAACACACTAAACTCTACCTTTAGTGTTCTGACTTTCTACATGTTAAGCCAATCTTTACAAACACCACCCCCCCTCCCGCCCCCATATAATTTGAATCTACATCTGGTCATAATTAATGCAAATAAAATGTTCAGCTGAGATTTGAAATCAGCAAATAGCAAGATACATATGGTATGTATGTATGATGGAGTTCACGTATAAGCCATCATAGAAAGGTATCATTACTGCTGTGTGAGGCATTGATATTGAAACACGATTAAAAATTCCGTCATTCCTCTTCAAGACCTATAAACCCCAAATATAAGTACTGAAAGAAAATTGCTGTCAGAGCATTCAGAAGCACAGGGCTGTTTAGGCAAGGGATGGGGCCCTGAGGAACTTGCTGTGTTTAGAAGAGCAAATAAAACTAGAAGGACGTAATATTATGAACAGCCAATACCTCTAGAAGAAAAGAGCAGCAAAGACCGATTCAAGCTAGAGGGCTATTCTGGCCCAAGAACAACTAGATATGATAATCAATTCATTTAGGTTAATTCAGAAAAGAGAAATAACCATTAAAACATTAAGGTTTCTGAAGTGACTTCTCTGTTGGGAGCAGTAGCTGGCCAACTCTTTTAAGGTGGGCATTTCTCCGTTTATCAAAGTTACATGATACAATTCCTGTTGGAAGAGGCTAGGGAAAAAAAAAAAGTCAATGGTTTCCTGAAGCAACTGAGCTAATATTAATCTTTTATTCACATGGCTGACATAAGCCATGAAAACGAATGCATGTCACAAATTTAATTTGATTTTACTTTTTAGTTTATTATGCTTAAACATTTTCCTATCTCAAAACATTTCATGTATTCTCTACCTCAATGAAACAACACACTATAATGTAGAAATCATTTCTCTCTGATAAGGAACCAGATGGTACTAGTCAAGAATAATTTTCATTCCTTCTTACTGCATTATTTGTTAAGAACTGGTGTGTGAGCAGCTACCAGTGGGGTTCTAATACATTTTAATGAATTTCTTTATATTTGTATATACAACACCATATTATAACTTATATCTAAGTATACTGTGTTACTAATTAGATGTCATAGCAATAGCATAACATGTTTATAATCCTAGGCCTGTTGGCTACAGTTTTTAAAATGTTGATTTTAAATACTGCAAAATTAAATAGTCATCTTCTTTTGCACAGACTTCATGCTACACACTGGACACTGGATTTGCAGGATTTATAAGTCAATTTACCTCTTTTGTGATTAATTTACTCTGCTAACTTACGTATTGCCTTAATGCTTGGCACACACTATATGATTAAACTAGGAGTTATCTTGATTTGTGCTTTACACAGGTGGTAGGCACTTAAAACGAGAAAAGAAAAAAAAAAGGAAATAAAATCCAAAATTAAAAAAAAAAAGTACTACAGGCAAAATGCAAACATGACATCTTCGGGCTGAAATGTGAGTATTGGCAAAGAATGAAGAAGCTCAGATAACAAAGATGAAAAATATTCTACAAAATCAAGCAGAGTTTTGCCTGCCACTGGATGAGATGGACCAGTCGCGTCAATGGGAAACGCTGTAACTCCACATACTGTCACATCAGGTGTTTCAACACATACGCTCCCCACCAGATAATGTTAGTGCAGGCAGGAGACGGCAAGACCCCCCTCTGCTGCTGTTACACAAGCTCATCTGCTGTCACAGTCTTGGATGAGAACAACTTATTACGACCACATAATCTGCAGCTATATTTTTCTGTGATGTTTCACAAAAAAGCCAAGCTGGAAACTTTCCCAAAGTTTCCAACTTCAAGGTGACTTTTGTAAATTATATTTAGCAAACTAACTCAAATTAATGGGTAAAAAAAAAAAAAGAGCTATCTCTGTACAGATTTCATTTCTTATTTTTTTTGTAACTTTGTCCATGTAACAGACAATGTTTAACTCAATGGAAAATGTTTCATTTATTATTAACAAAGATGGTGCTGCCTGGGTCACTTCCTACACGTCTCTATTGTATCTCTATTCCTATAGTTTCTCTTTACCTTTTTCTAGCAACAACTTCCTTCATTTCAGTCTTTGTATTAAGAATGCCCGTAAAATATTGGTGTGTTGAACAAATAATGCAGTGTCACACCATATATTCGTATTTCAAATTTCATATGCTAAATTCACAAATGAGTTTTCAAATGGCTTCTATCAATAGTCGCTCAGTGAAAAGCTTTATATAGTCCGTGGACACCTAAGTGTCTGAATCAGCTTAAATTCCCAGTATTATGGAAAGCTTTTCCCCCCTCACCTCCCAAGTACATTTATTTGTATTATTTCCATATAAGTAGTGCTTTACAAAAGGTGCAGTAGTTGGGCTGCTGAAAGCACTTGCCTTTCAACAAAATAGCACTGCTACCTGCGATTTCAGCAGGAACAGCTAGGTCAGTCCTAAAAGCCACCTATTTTTTTCGCACAATAGCCCTGCACAAACCCCTCAGGATGGGGAACCCTAATTAACAGCCAGTCTTGTACCGTTCCCCCTTTTTCCACTCAATCAACTCACTATTAGCATTAACCAGAAACATCCCAACTTACTAAATATCTTTTGCTATTTCCCAGGCAAAACCCACAAAATACAAGTGCTTCCCTCTCACCTTCGAGAGGCATTTGGAAATTTGAGGTCTGAAGACCACAGACAGTCTCCAAAGAGACTGCAAGAGCACACAGGAATCTGTAATGAATTCAAGCAAACTGGTGAAAATTCAAATTACGAGATAAATCTAATGCTCCCAGATGAAAGTGGAAGGAAAGATTTATTCTGTTTGCAGCTTGGCTTTTCAAGCCCTGGCCCTCAAGTACAGAAGGTTTCACATCATTTCCATGACTGAGACCATGTATTTTTGGTATGAAATTGTACATCCAGAAAAAAGCCTGTCTAGCTCTAAATACTATGGATTGGTTGTAAAATGGAAGAGAAAGCATAACTTGAAAAATAGTTTTAATGAAGAAATGTTTCCACAAAACCTCACGTGAACCAGATCCTATGATATTTTAACAAGCAATACCATCACAAACTGGGTGATGGGTTTTTCTAACGCGGAGCATAAAAGACGGAGCTTTACCAGAACAGAATATTATATCAGGGTGAGACATTAATCTTGCATGGTGAAGACCTGCTTGTGGTTGATTTTCCAGACACATTGTACACTCTCTACCAATGTAATTATCAAGGTGTAAGAATTATTTACACTCCCTTCCTCTTTGAACCCAAATTCTTCATTGATAAGGGTGAGACTGGAGCAGACACCTAGACCAACAGGCTAACAAGAAGTGAAAAAGAAGAATAGTTAGTTTTGTAATTCAAAAAGATGCTTGTCTTTAAAAGGTTAAACCCCAGGTGTGCAATTACAGGAGGAATCTAACAGCGCTTCTGGTTTCTCAGTAACACTTTCCATATGCAATGGCAGGGACAAAATTGCAAAATTTCTGCCTTGCACTGGACAGACCACTCTGTCAGCATTGTAAATATTCCCCTCAAAGTCATGCCAGCTTTGGGCACATAAATAGTTCAAACGGTCATTACTTATGGCGTTTAGTCTGTATAGCGATAGCTAGATAATGGCAGGTTTGGTCCAGGAAAGGTTACAAGTTACTCAAAGACCTCCACACTCCCGCTCACATGAAAATGCCCGTTTTATCTTTGCACATAAATACATGGCAACATTTGCAAAGTTTCCAAATTATTTCATTTTCTTGGGAGAGAGAGACTGTAATTGGGTGGGCTGTGCAAGCTCATTCTTCCTTCTGCTAGTTGTCATGGACATTCATCTTTCCACAAGAGCCCAAATTGTTCCTGTCTGCGCCGTATGTTTTGTTGTCTCATTTTAACTGACCTATCAGACCATAAAAAGCGGAACAAGGCCCTCACATCTCTTAATTGGTGTCATTAGGAGTCCTTTCTCATTTACTACGAAAAGGACTAACATCTCCTAGAGAAGAACTGAAAGCCTTATGCGCGACATCTCAGATTTGAAGTTAGAGGTGGCACCGATTAAATATAATTCTTCATTAAAAGATACGAAGTAGCTGGGACTGGCTTTTTGAGTGTACAGATATTTCTTATTAAAGTTCAAAGAAATAAATAAAGTTTCTCTTGTGGTTTTCTTTATCTTGCACTATTCCCCTCTCAGCACAGGCTGCTGGCCCACGCTGAAGGAGAGCAGCAGAATTATATTCACGTGACTCTGAAGTTTCCCCTACGTCTCTTGAATAAAATACATTATTTGCAATATACCCGCTGCCAGCAAACATATATCAGCTGAACGCTTTGAAACTTCAATGAACAAATGACCTGTAGGCAGCGTTGCCATTTCCAGTATACCCGTTGCCAGCAAACGTGTATCAGCTGAACGCTTTGAAACTTCAATTAACAAATGACCTGTAGGCAGCGTCGCCTCGCCGTGGTCTGTGAACATACATAAAGCAGCGTATTAAACCACTGTTACATTAAGCAGCTTCACAGAGCACTGAACACCTGAAGACGCCCTGTTCTCTTTCTACCTTTAGAAAAGACTTTGTTCCTTTACCAATAGTGCACGATGCAAACCGTTCTTAGCAAAACACTCTGACTGCAAAACACAGCGCTGACATGAACTGACAGACGACACAGAAGGACATTAATAAAGCTGTGATCCAGTCCCTTGAGAGATCCGTCGCTATCTATGTATTTAACAAGGATATTATACAGCGTGAATATCCAGTAATAAGGTCATCGCTACTTGCCTGGCCTTATTAATAAGATAAACTCATGCTGGCTGAATCGAGGCAGTTGAAAGGATACAGCAGGAATGTGTGGGAGGGCTGAAAGGTGGCTGAACCCCTGATTGCTACGGCCAGAGCCTGACGGCTGTATGTACACAGCAAAGTGATGGCCAAGCTGGCCAAGCCAAAGGGGATGCAAGAGCAAAGAACAGACTTCGAGATACTTGGTGGCAGCCCTGAAAAAGCCTAAATGTAAGAAAAATTGCCTACCGCTAGGCACATTTTTAAACATTCTGGCTTAGACTTGCTTTACCAATTTTAGCATTTACATTGGGGAACAAAACAGCAACTAGAAAATCCTGTAATGTATTCAAGTACCTGATTAAATTATACCATGTAACAATTCTGTTGGACTTTCCGGGGCTGATATCTGTTAATCAGGCAGTTTATGGAGCTCTTTCATAGAAACATATCATAGCTCAACAACTATTCAGTAATTCTTATTCCATAGGTGATGGGATCTGTCTCTAATGCCTTTCAGAAGCGCATCAGGAGCCTGCTTCCTGACTATCTTACTAATTTTTCTAATTTAAAACAAGCAACAACATCATTTTTGGCAACGTTTGGAAAAGGAAAGCTTTCTCTTGACTGCTAATGATGCAAATAATAAAAACAATCTAGGGTTTAATTTGCCCTCTGCACAAAACTCTTGCAGTCACAGGAATTGTATACACTCAGTTAACAGCAGAATTCCACTCCCAGTTAATAAATAAAAGCACTTGTATAATATAATCAATGAAGTAAACAAGTTGTAGCATTTCTGTATCTCTTTTCATCCAGGGCTATATTTTAACAGCTCTCCAAATAAGACGGCCAGACTGTCCCTTGCTAAGGGTTTTTTGTTTCAGTAATCATCTGATGGACCACAGACACAGAGGAATCCTATGTATCAAGGTAATTTCTGTTCTGTCTGGTCTTGTCAACTTTCATACCCCTTCATTGCCCTGCAAATTTCCCAGGAATCGACGGGTAGCTGGTTCACCAGGCCAGCTAGCTCCCTTCAGCGTCCGTTCTACGCTCTGAAATATTGGAGAGTAAAGCAACATGAGGGGTCATCTAGCCTGGGGGGGTCATCTAGCCCAGGGGCTGCTTCTGCAGAAAGGCTGGAAATAGGAGAGATCTCAAAAATGCCAGATTTATCTGGTTCACACCTTGTTTTTCTAATAGGCACCTTTAGTGGATTCATTATCCCTTATCAGAGCTATTTAATATAATAACCAAAAAGAACAGTCCTTTCCATTGCCCAGGCTGGGATTCAGCCATTATCATAGGAAGATGCCTAAATTTATACAGTTGTGGCCAGCTGGAGTAAATGCCTTGCATTACAGAAAATTTAACATCAAGATACACTGGAAGAAAAAACAACATAAGTACATTAATTTAAGAATACTTTTTCAGATCCATTGATTAAAAATGCCATGATATAGAAGGATCCGCTATTACACCAGCAGCAATCAGTAACTAAGCAAAATTTGCTAGTCTTATCCCTAGTCATAATAGCTGCTCTGAACACATTTTCAGCATGTCTCTTAGGTAGCACAACTGTACTTACGGACTGCTTGCTGCCAAAAGTTGCAGTCCTGCTCCTACTGACATCAATGCAACATGATTTAAAAAAAAAAACAACACAATTCTACACCAAAACTAATCCCCCAAGAGAGATAACAATAACTCTGTAACATTTTTCTTGGATTTGCTTTAATGACATTTGGTAATTAATCCCTGGAAGGAGGCAGGTTAACATTAGCAGGGCTCATATATCCACATACAGACAAAAAAAAAAAGGCTCCACTGAATAGCTATAAGTAGAATCGAGGCACTGATAACCCAAGTGTTTTCCCTGAGACACTTTGTAATCTTCAGCTGGTATATTTTGCATATTGATTTTGATGGATTGACTCAAAAGCAAAAGCCTGCATACGGATAGAGTCATCCCAGATATCTTGCAAACTTCAGATGAAATGCAAATAGTGTGTGCTTTCGATCCTTTTCATCTTCAGTTTTACCCCTCTCTATAGGAGGAAAAGATTCTGAGACTCTGCCTGCGATGGCTGATCTTGAATTCTGAATTGAATCTATTTACAAGATTCAATACTTGGCTACTGGAGCTAAACAAATTCAGAATACCAATAAACTCTTAAGCAAGAATAATAAACCCAGAGGAAGACTGATCAAGGCTCAGTGAAATCATAAGATCAAAGCTGCATGGGAAGGGTTCATATCAACTAATTTGAGCTAGTTAAAGTGCAAGGCCAGTCTAAACCAGAGTACAGGCAGTGGGGATAGACAAGACCCCCAGTGGGCAGTGCAATTTATTACGTTTTAAGTAACTGAACACGTGGGATGAATCTTTCTTAAAAGGTGCCTCTCTTTTTTCCACTCACTTAAGAAAGCTGAGACTATATGACTATTTTTTTGAGAGATGAAGCTAGGCGAGATACATTATTCATCAAAGAAGCACGGGCTTAATCATCAGACCTAATGCAGGTGGAAATTTATGCCATATGTTATGCCAAAGGTCAGATTACACATAATCAGAATGGCCCTTTTGACTTTAAAATCTGTAATGGTCATAGATTAGGAACAGCTCCCTTGAAGGCAGCGCAGTTACATGGATGGGGAATTGATGTGAGATGAAAGTCATTCGTGACAACTCTGTTATATTTCTTTTTAATAATGGATGTCCATAAAGAACAGCTCAGTTCATTTTTAAATGACTGAACTTTTTGAAGCGATCTGCTAATGGCTCCAATGACATTGACAAAAGCTGCACAACATTTATCAGGTACATAAAGCTGAGAACACGGTCTGTACCTGGCGTCACAGAAATTTATCCTAAGCTGTCCCATACTTGCTGATATCTGTAAAAAAATCGGGTTTTTACTCAATAAATATTAATACTGTCTCAAGGGACAGATGATATAAAATTCTTCTATTTCCCAACAAACCAATATATTTTATCTGTATAAAATATTGTTTTTTGACTTGTGTCTGGAAATAATGCAAACAAGCACTTTAATAAACATAATAACTCAGTTGAGTGTGTGTGGGGAAAGCTGAATAACCTCAGATTTACATCCTTTTTAAATAAAGATTGTCTGACAAGGTTGTAATATTTTACCCCATTCAGTTTGGATGTTTTCACTGGGATTTGCCAGATGCGTGCACCTAAAAAAGCAGGGATGAGAAATAACTGTGTACAGGACTGGAATTTACTGGTAAAATAGATACAGCGCAATGGAATCAGAGAACATATTTTTCTTAAAACATGTACTATAAACCCTTCATATTTTGGCATCTTCATGATTCGTATTTAAATATGATTATTTTCCCCAGTTAGAACAATAAAACAGACTCTCTCTCTCTCTTATTTTTTTTAAATGGCAGTTCTCCATTGACAAAATAGAATGATGTACTTTAGTCATATACTGACATTTTTATTAATACACTGACATAACAGAAACAAAATAATAAGCCACAAGAGACATGATTATTTCGCATGGCTGTGAAGGGTAGAGTTGTTCAGTGGATAGTAGAAGCAGATCTTATAGCTACAATTTTCTCTAAGTATTGTTAATGTGATTTCAAGTCTCAGTAATTTACTTATCTGCAGACTATTGAGAAATTACTATAAAAACAATCTGGACTTTCAGAAGAACTTCAAAACTTAGAATTGAACTGGACCACTAAGCAGCCTGCAACAGTTGCCTCAGGGATTATAAAACACTTTAAAAAGCCCTACAATTATGTTAAAGCCTAAACTCTGAGTGCTAAAGCTACAAGCAAACCTGACAGCAGGAAAAGAACATGGCAGCTTACAACCATCACCATTGTCCTGGCCCTCTTTAACCACAGGGATTACATGGAACAAGGCGGTTCCAAAAAGTAGACCAGACAATTCAGTCCCAAAAATCCCTGTTAATTTGCTGTAACAGAGAAGAACTTCTTACTGACCCCAAATCTGGTGACTTTAACTTCCTTAAGCTGAAGAACTTAAAGCCAGTAGGAGCATCCTGTCTGCAACACATCTCTAGGTGAGATTCTCCAATAGCTTATAGCCAGCCAAAAAGAGTCAGAGAAATGATGAAACCAAAGTTGGAAGAGAAGTAAAGCCTTAATGATCATGAAAAGCCTTATTATGAGATGAATATAGTATAAACATACTCCAAGTCTTAGATATAACAAAAGATTGGATTTTCAAGAGAAACGTTGTCTGTAAATAAAAAGTTTTCTTATTCTTATCATCATAATCTTTGCTAGGAAAATGAGTAAATAAAGTATTTCTTTATAGTCCTCTTCAAATTTTGATTAAATTTACCCAGATTTAGGTCTTGTTTCTCTTCCACTTACTATCAAAATTTCCTTACTCAATTGTACAAAAAAGTTTTTTAGGCTGTTAGCCTCTCCCCATTTAGTGCATCAAGTTAGAGATTTTAACATCCATCTGCTGCATACAAACACATCACCAGGCAAGGGTAGATGAGCAAGGTATAATTAAGCTTTTTAAGGCAGCTGAACAGCACCACCACATCAGTAGGATTTTGTGATTGATTCCTTAACAAAAGCTCTACAAGAAACTATTCAGTACAAGGGAAAATTCCCTCAAAGATTTGCATCCTGTTAAAAGATCAAAGACCATCAATTTTCCCAATGAGGGGAAGTTATTAGCAGAATCCCACAGGGATCTGCTTTGGATTTTGGCTCATCTTTATACCATAATTGACCTAGAGCTGGTGAGGTAGTGAAATCTGCTTATGATACCAAAATATACAGCATAGTCAAAACTAATCAACAGTGTGAAATGTTGCAAGGAGTTCAGAAACAACAAAAAAACAGCTGAAATTCAGTATTAAGGTGCTTGCAGCACCCCAACAGTATATTTACAACATTTCCTACTTCAGCAATTCACTCAGGAAGGAAATCTTGTGTCAGTTTGGGTTGTTCTCTAAAAGCACAGCTATAATGTTGCTGGATGATCAAGAACACAAACAGAAGGAACTATTTCTAAAGGGTTAGAGAACAACACAGAGACCATCGCCATGAAACTGTACAGATGTGGGGTGTGCCTGTGCCACAGATGAACCAAAGAACAGAAAATACAGACAAGAGTAATAAAGGTATAAAAATTCTTTCATTTAAAGTGAGCTTTGCAGAGAAAGGAGAGAAAAACAAAAGGCAGACCTATGCATTTATAAACTTAATGGAAAAGGTGAATAGAAGGTAATTATTCATTGTTCTCATTATACAAGACCTTGAGGACAACTGCACTGAATGATTAGACAGAAGAAAATACTTTCTCACTTACAAACATTTGTCATACATATCTTGGAGCCATATATAAAAGGACTCAAAAAGCAGTAAAACAAATTCAAGAATTATTATACAAGATGTCCCAGATGCAACTTTTATCTCAAAAATTCCTTGAATGCAAAAGAGAAGGATCACTCAGCACTTGTCCTGCTTTATTTTTTACTTAAGCAGCTGTTAACAGCTGCTCTCAGAAACAGGTTAAGCCTAGAGATCTTTGGTCTGTTTACCTCCGCAGATATGACTACGTTCTTACTCTGTTGCAAACACCCTAACTTCTCTCCACTCCGACATTCCTCACTCTGAGTCCCCAGCATGTCACAACATCTCAAATTGCTCTCCACAAAGAACCCATCACTCCATGCTGTCCCCAAATCCTCTCTCTGTAATTCAGAACATCTCTTCGCTCCTCCTGCTCTGTTTGTTGAGGCCCCAACCTGTGCACGAACAGCCACCGCTGTTGGCTACCCTCTGATGCCGTGCTCTCCTAGAAGTTTCACTATCCCTGGAGAAGTAAAGCCCTTGCACTCGCTCTCACAAAGATCAAAACCCAACAAAATCCCTCAGGCAGAAAGCTGTTATCAAAAAATGACATGACTCTGGAAGCCAAAAAGGAGGACATAAAGGAGAAAACCAGGTACAGCTTGTTTCCAGGCAGCATAGGTTAGGGTGACTAATTTTCAGAACATTTGCTTCTCTTTTCAGTGCTCTGTTTGGGGGGAAAAACATCCTGCATCATTTACTAACACAAAATGGTCTTCTGAAGTGTGAATGCTTAGTATCTTTAACAATCAGGCAATTTATTCAAATGTCTAAAAATGGATATAATAGAAAATGATTCCCTTTCTGTCAGCTTTAAAAAAAAATAGTCCATTGAGATTTGATGGTTTCTGCACTGTTGTAGCTTATCTTAGAAAGGCTTAAAAAAAACCTTGAGAACTCCACAACAAGCCTGTAGATGAGTTAGACTTTTGTGTTAAAAATGCCTCTTATCCAGAAGGCATAAATAATTGCTGGGAGACTGATCATAAGTCTCATCCAAAGTCAGCAGGAAGACTCCTACTGACATCATCACACCTGGATCAAGCCCAAGGTTTGTATTATAGCTTAATGTATTTTTATACTGGCACTGCAATGAATTCCGACAAAAATAAAGTTTCAAAATGCTAAAGGGGAAAGAATAGGTTACACTGCTAAATCCAGGGAAATTTTGAAATGGATGTGCTTCCTACGCAGAGCATCAATTCTGCTCTTCTATTCCTGTCTACAACAACATGAAAGTCCCAGTAGGTGTAAAAATCTTCTCATAATGCTGTCTCCTTTTCAATACATACAAGACAAAATGCACTCCCTAAACATATTTCCCTTCAGAAACTGGTAGTTAAGTAACAATTTCTTCTCCTCTCCTCCTTCTTATTTAACTCCCGTATCCCCTTTCTCTAGCTCTAAACATTTAAAGAGCTTTATACTGCTGCTGATTCCTGTTTGATTAAATTTGCAAGGCTGTTTATTTCCTGCAGTGATTTGAGAAATAACCTATCGATGGAGCTCTCAGCTTCTCAATAGGATATATTTGGGAACACGTGCTCTTTTCTGTAGGGGATAAATCAGTTTTTCAGATGCCACGGCTTAACTCAGGCTGAGAGGCATCCGAATCAACGGTACTGAAATTCTTTGGGGAAGTTTCTTAGAGCAGGTAAGAAAAACATTTTGATAAAAGTAGTTGTGCTTTAAGGTGGAAACCTTTACCTACAAACACAAATTATCACCAGATTAAATAACTAATCCAAAATGAAGTACACTCCTCTAGGGATTATTAGTGATTTCATATTCTGTACTTTCAAAACATGCCAGGGAAGAACTGGTGAGCACGTTTACAATACCTGATTAAAACTATAGAGGTGTCGTGATAGAAAACATGGGAATTTTTTCATCAGAGAAGAAACAGCGGTGAAATCTCATTCCCTTACAAATGTCGGGTCAGCTAGGATCATGAATCTTGAATCTGAGCACCATTTTTTCTTACGGCACATCAGATGCAGCCGCTGGAATTGGGATGCAGTAGTTGGTTCGCGATCCAGTGCCGGACATCATGAATTTCAGAGTGGAATGTTGTCTGAGAGATGAAAGACTGAAGGAATAAAAGATTAAGGGCAAGAGGGTGTGAACTCATCAATATTTGTACTTCTAGAGGACCTGAACCTGGGCCACATACTCCTGCAGCGTCACTGTATGGTCCTTAATGTAAACACTTTTTTTTCATTCCTCAGTGAAAAATGGTGGTAATTAGATAAAACTGCATAGCTACCAAGAATTTAATTTTGTGTTTTAACAATACAGAAATTAGGCACCAGCACAGCTTCTCTAAATGAGATTCGCTTCATTTCCCTGTCTCCTAGACAGAATGCTGCCTCCTTCCAGAATAAAATACGCAGAAAACTACAATAGCCCAAGGGAATCTCCTCGATGACGGATCCCCTCCAGAACATGGGCTCATGGAAAGAGAAATCTTGGGAGCTCCAGATAGCAGCCTGAAGGAAACCCAAGGCATCTGCCTGTCCCCAACCACCTACTCTTCCCCTTTCCTCAAATTTAAACGGAATAAATTTTCAGCTTAGGCTAAGTCTACTAATTCCTCCTAGGCTTAATATTAAGTTTCTTCAGATGTAGGTTAAACATTTTTCAGCTGGTGAGCTAATGCACAACTGCAGATCGCAGTAGGATCTGTATCTTTGCTGGTAAATGCAGCAAACTGAGCCCTGTAGAAAGACTCCATGGGTAACAGCATTCTGAGAGCAACTCGTAACTTGATCAATAATGTCAGCATGCCAGATTAATTGATAGAAGTGGAAATATTTCAGTGGAACAGGATTTGCACATAAGGATTTAAGCACCAGAATTTGGGCTTGTTTTGGAGGGGGCACTGCTGTTTTGTTTTTTAAATTGACCAAAGCTATTATATTCTAAGTGTGAAAAAATTACTGAAAAATTACTGATTGTATTAGTGAACAAATGAAATAAAGGGGAACATACTTTAATGTCAATATTGCACTGTATTTTAATTTCTGGTGTCTCAATAAAATCATCTGAAATGCCTATCCTTCCTCCAATAATTTATCCTGCAGATTTTTTTTGAAATGAATATTAATGCCCTTTGCTGCTCTGATGTCACTGATATCAGTATTTATTGCAGTTTTTTATTAGCTCTGCTATTATAATTCACAGAAAACAAGGCACAGCACAAATAAGAAATGCTGTAAATCACTACAGAAAACAAAAGCAATCAAGTTCCTACCAAGGCGTGCATTTTAGGCCCAGTTCTAATAAAGCACTTTATTGTGCACATAGATTAAGCCCATCTATATGTTGTAGGTACGTACAGAATTTTACATGCTTTATCACATCAAAACCAAACTTCCAGATATGTGAACGGAAGAAAGAGTGGTCATTACTAAAAAGCGACTTTGTGCTACAATCAGCACTAGGCTGCATGGGAGGTACGCAACCCCACCTGGAGTCCTCAGCGCAAGACAGACGTGGACCTATTGGAGCGGGTCCAGAGGAGGGACATGAAACCGGTCAGAGGGATGGAACACCTCTGCTATGAGGACAGGCTGAGAGAGTTGGGGTTGTTCAGCCTGGAGAAGAGAAGGCTGCAGGGAGACCTTATTGCGGCCTTTCAGTACTTCAAGGGGGCTTATAAGAAAGACGGGGACAGACTTTTTAGCAGGGCCTGTAGCGATAGGACAAGGGGTAATGGTTTTAAACTAAAAGGGGGTAGATTCAGACTAGATACGAGGAAGAAATGTTTTATGATGAGAGTGGTGAAACACTGGCAGAGGTTGCCCAGAGAGGTGGTAGATGCCCCATCCCTGGAAACATTCAAGGTCAGGTTGGACGGGGCTCTGAGCAACCTGATCTGGTTGAAGATGTCCCTGCTCATGGCAGGGGGGTTGGACTAGATGGCCTTTAAAGGTCCCTTCCAACCCAAACCATTCTATGATTCTGTGATTCTATATCAAAATATTTCCCTTTAAGTTATTTGGAGCAGTCTAGGATTATGATATCTCTTGGAGACTGTTCATGTCGTTCCAGTGGCCAAAGGACACCCACTCCTTGAGAGAAGACGTCTGAATAATAGATATCTGAGAGCACAGTAGCAATGTAAACTGATAAATTTTCTGTCAAATCTAACAAAAAAAGAAACCAAAATCTTGCAGGTTTTGGCAGAGCACCTGATTCTATAAAATAATTTAAAAAAGTAATGCTGAAATAACACATACTGAAGCTTCAACCTTTTTAAATAGAGCGAGTCTGTGGTGTGTTTAAACCTTTTTCGAAGACTGGCATTCATCCCAAGCTGTGTCAATGTGAGTGCTGGAAGCAATCTTAAAAGCAGCGCTACTGCTTCTCCACCCACATGGAGATTTATGAGGTTTTTCAGACAGTCATGCCTGCCTCAGATGCCAAACCCGTTTGGTTTTTCCGTCATCGAGCTTAGCGTGATGCTTTAATTATTCCTTAGGTGGCAGGCATAAAAATATAGGGGTGCTTAACTTAGTGACAGAATTATAATGCAGGTTATGTAAAATTTATTCCCCTTTTAAAATGAATGAGTGTAAATTATCAAGTAATTCTATGGATGATTTAATTTCATGTATTTATTTACTTATGTACTTATGGGCAGAAAAGAGGGGTGACTGGTAAATTTATAAATTTATAAATAAAAATTTAACCTGACATTGTTGCCAGGTAAATATTGAACAAGAAGTTCTACAGAAGTTTAAAGGAAGCTCACTTGCAAAACTGGGCTCTTTCCACGTCTAACATTGGCAATATTTAGCACAGTGATTTCTGGAAAATGTAAGTTAGTGTTAGAGAGATTTCACTTAAACAAAACCCTATTGTAAAGTGCTTGGTTTATAATGAAGTAGACGTAGATTGTAGGGAAAAGATCAGAAGTCAATATATGAGGCTGATTAAGCATTCTACAGAAGTCAGTTTTATATCATAATGGAGAATCTGCAAGCAAATTTCCATTGCAAATGTCATTTATCTATAAATATTAATGCATAAATATTAGCCACAACTATTTCATACAGTTACATCAATACAACTTGCATATCCACGATGTAAATAAAATAGTTTACTATTTTTAATTTTATTACTTGTAAAACAAGATTTCTGGACATGTTTTATATAACTAAATTACATAATTAACAAAATAAAATTGTAACCTCATGTGCGCAGGATGGAACACGAGATTCATCATCACAGGTATACTTACACTTCAAAGGAAAAAAATTATGACCGTATTAAAGATAACAGTAAAATGTAAACTGCAATGAGCAATATTATATTGCCTCTTAAGATATACAATTAAGAATGGTCTATAGACAACTATAATACTATAACACCAGTTATTACTATAACCATAATACTGGTTGAAGCCCATTCAAAAAGCAGCATAAAACTTTCTAAGCTCTGCCAAGTGAAGTATGTCGGAGGTGGAACACACTCCCAGGGTAAGAGGCAGAAGATCTTTACTTGGCAAATTTTAAAACATCACAGTAGGAGAAAAATCCTGATTTTGTACGAAAACGGAATGAATGGCTTAAAATGGCATTTCATTCATCCTGCGAAAACACTGTCAAGAGACAGAGCAAAATTATTGCCCAAATTGGTAATTGCCCAAATACTCCCCTGTATGCAAACACGAGTGAATAAGGAGCTCTCCTATCACTTTGGGACGGACATTCCCACAGAAGAGAACACCAAGACCAGGACATCCAGCATGAACGTGAAGGCAGAGAAAGGGAAGGAGCACAAAATTTATCTTACCTGATGTGAGTCACCCTAAAGTTGAGCCTACAAACTACATTAGACAGGAAATAGAAATGCATAATCAGAGCATGATTCCTCCCATCCTAAGACAGGCACCTAAGGCAGTGGATAAAATTAACCTGTCGCCTCCTTTTGCTGACAATATAGAAAACATAGAGATGCTTAAATTTAATTGTCTAAAGAGCAGGTGAAGTGCAGAAAGGGCAGAGCCCTGGCTGTGTACCTGCAACAGCCCAGCGCAGCTGAATCAGCACTGGGTGGGAATTAAGAATGGTCTATAAGCAATATTTTGATTAATTTTCTTCATGCATATAAAGAACACCACAGATAAATTTCATCCCTACCTCATTCCTGAATAGCACAATTGCAGGCTGCTCCTTTTTCAGGGTTAAATACCTGGGTTCGTCCCCAAACATACGTGGTTGTCATTCTTTTGATCATGCATAACAGAAAACAAATATAGGAAAGAACTGTGGCAAGTTTTCCTAACTGTATGTGGTATGAACTGAACTCCACTGTCACGCTTTGAAAGTTGGTCTAAGCACTGTGTTAACTGAATTATGAAAAATATGTCGGGTGATCACTTGGCATTGATTTGTGTTTGATTCAGTCTGTTAAAAGAAAAAAATATACATCATATTAACTACACTCTAGGTATGGCATACAGTTAAGGAATATGGTTTTACTTATTTAATGCTTTTCACTATAGACTGTGTTTGTCCAAAACAGAAGAATGTACCAGTGGAAGAATAATGTACCACTATTTTAAAACCAAAGTCCAGGTGTTAACGTAGTCTTTGCAAATAGATTAAAACATAGGAACTGTATATAAATGACGAATTCATTCCATGTATACTTGGAAAACCCTTGAAAGGAAATCTGCAGGGACAGCAGTGATCAAAAATTGAAATAATTCCAGATGAGAACAATTCCTTCAAGCTGAACCAATCAGTTCCTTTCCAGTTCATAACCACAGCATGATATTCTCTAGATTTATTACTTTTACATTGTATGTGGAGACCACAACCTGGGTGAATCACACTCTGGTAGTCCGTGCATAAAGTCACATTAACTTGTGCATTCTAAGAACACACAGAGCTATTTTCCAGATGACAGCAGGGGGTGGTGTCAAATATAATTTAATATTTTTCCTGTCATTTATTAATTTTTATTTTCTTAATCATGGACAGGGAAAAAATTAGGGGAATTTTCTATGACATATGCAAACTTATGCCTATTGAACTATCTGCAAACCAACATAGCTTGGGCCTGCCTAAAGATAGAGTATATTGCTCCTGAAAAACCAATAAAATATCAAATAGTGAACTCTGCACTGGTAACCCATAGGGCAGATGCGGTGTTAAAACCTGCTAATGTCTCCATTCCCATCCCTTGGAGGCGATATGAACAGTTGAAACATCTTATCCTGCAAATCCCCTACAAGACATTGACAAATGGGAGTGAAAAATAAACTGATTTTATTTAGTGTTTATTCAGCTTTTTCCTACCATAACTGCCTGTTTCACTAACTGGAGAAATGGGATACAAATGGCATGTTCTGAGAAAAGCTGGAACTATCCGGACATATTACTGGGGTTAGCATTTTTATATGCACTGTGCCTGCCACTGGGACCGTACTTTTGCAAGTAGCAACTAATAAAGAATTTCCCATTGCCTGCACAGGCAATCACTTCCACGATGCAAGAACCTTAAAGTCACAGTCTTAGCTATCTTATGAGAACTTTCTATAATTCAAAAAATTCTACTGCATAAATAACTGTGAAATAAATACCAGCGTTTGATTAAAAAGTAAAAAATGCAACAGCGGCAAATTGCATCCAATATTCTGTTTAGGAAAATACATAAATGAAGCTATCGCTTTAGGGCAGGAAATGTAATTTTCTTTCAGTATAGAGCATTTAGCATAATGGGATCCAAATCTGGCTGATAAACATGTCTAGCCAAATAAAACAGGCTTTTCCAGTAAATCTGAATACTTTTAATCAACTTGTTTATCACAACTAAATATTTATTTGCTAATTAAAATCTTAAACACAGGGCTTTTGAACTTAAGGAAATTAAGCATAGTAGGTCTGTATTTGTTGAATATGAATCCTATGCTGCTTGTAGTCTGCAGTCTCAAGGAACTGAGGTTTGTGCACTCATGTGTGCTGTTGTGACTCCATCTGCAGGCTTTCGTGTATCTATGTGAACTTAAACTTCACCATAGAAGCAGAGAATCATCGAATGGTTCGGGTTGGAAGGGATCTTCAAAGGTCATTTAGTCCAATCCCCCTCCAATGAGCAGGGACATTTTCAACTAGATCAGGTTGCTCAGAGCCCCGTCCAACCTGACCTTGAATGTTTCCAGGGATGGGGCATCTACCACCTCTCTGGGCAACCTCTGCCAGTGTTTCACCACCCTCATCATAAAACATTTCTTCCTCGTATCTAGTCTGAATCTACCCCCTTTTAGTTTAAAACCATTACCCCTTGTCCTATCGCTACAGGCCCTGCTAAAAAGTCTGTCCCCGTCTTTCTTATAAGCCCCCTTGAAGTACTGAAAAACTGCAATAAGGTCTCCCCGGAGCCTTCTCTTCTCCAGGAAGAGTTCTCTAAATGAACACATGAACCCCTCTCTCACCTTCATTATAACTTGATAGAAGGGTAATAGCAGCTCTGAAGATACCTAACTTCGGAAAACACGTATTTAGGAAGGTAGGGAAGAGACATTCTATCTGTTCTGCCCCTTATAAAAAGGCTGTAATGTAAACTCAACCTTTACTATTCACCAGGGAACCCAACCACACGCCCCACACCCCTAAGAGACAACTTCAGTAGTTCTGTTACCCACAGAAGTGTTTCTTTTTCCTTCAGTCTAGGCGAGATTTAAGAGTAGACAACCTATGTCCTAGTTTATTTAAGATGAGATGGCAAAAATCTTTTCAATTCAACTTAGCTAATTAATTTTCCATTTGGGGATGAAACTTTGTCCAATGATGCTAATAGTTAACCTGAAAAACTGAGCTTTTAGTACTGAGTTTGGTCCAAATCCCATTAACATCAGCTAAAATGTTGCAATTTAGGTTCCTTTATGAAGAATCAAATTTCACGTCATTGGCTTTACGCTAACCACCATATTTTTCAGTAACTTATTTTCCTCTCCTAATTTGTCACTGCAGATATTACAAAAATAATGGTTAAATACTGAAACACTACTGAAAGAATAAAAATTTTAATGTTAAAGTATCTTCAGTGGTTTTTTTCATCTCTTCCTCCAGTTTTGCAGGACTAGTCAGAACTTGATCCTGATTGTAACTCTGAATGGCTCTGGCAATTGCTGGTTTTATGTGATAAGTTTTTTTAGAGTGAGAAGAAGTTCTCAATTTATTTGGGATCTGTTTCCTTGGGTGACTTCGGTTGGTCCAAAGCTTGTTGGGCACATTTTGAATGAGTCTTAAGTGACCTTAAGTTCTGCTGGTGCTTTTCACTCTCACGGGGTTATTGCTCAAGCCATTCAGATATGCAAAGAACAAGTTCAAAATGCATGTTGCTTGATTTACAGCCAGGGTAACGAGCAGTAAACCAACAAATTATATTACAATAAAAACAACTGACATGATCCTAGTTTAAAATTTTTACCAGAACCTCCCTAGCTAAATAATTAGGAACTGGTTTATCTTTTATTTTCTGCTCAGTCTGCTAAATCCTGCCACTTTCCAACATTTTTGCCCGCTACTGCAGTACAGGATTATCAGATTTGAGATATTATCTTATAAATGGTAAAAAACACAGAGTGACTCTGCTACAGCGGCATTCCTCATGTTGTGTGGAATTCTCTCTTCACCGTTCCCCCCTTTTTCCCCAAATACCCTTTATTAAACCCAATACTGCATATTTCAAAAAGAAGAAAATGCGAATCAGAAAAGGATCAGCTCTTGAAAAGCATATTTATTAGCCAGGGTAAAAGTCATCGTACGCAGGGTTGATTCACAAATATACACAGAGGAGAATCTATATAAAAGCAGGGAAGTCTTTCTATAATATTTTCCTTAATTCTGAAAACATATATGAATATATAGATATACAGAGAGAGCGAGAGAGAGATACATGTGTGTGTATCACACACAATCACTTAGCTCTGAGTACTCTTCAAGGTCTTAATAGCACCATATGCTTTTGTTTCCTGGAGCAGTGAGGTAGATGGTAGTAGTAAGGTAGACATGAATAGTCCACTCCAAAGAATCACATTACTCTTACCTTTAAAGACACGTGTACGTTAAACACCTTTCTGGTAAGAAACCTGAATGGTAAGAAACTAAAAATGCTTCTGGCATGGCGTACTTTTGGCACAGTTTACATTGTCTGCCACGCAATGACATATACAGTCATGCCCCTGTGTCTCTCTGTTCATTTTAAAATGACATGTACATTTATAAGTTTGATGGTAAACTATGCATTGAATGTGCGTTTCCAATGTAACCTAATACCTCCTGCTTTTGTTTAAAATTTCCTTCCTGTGCTTTTGATTCATTCCCTGATGTCTCTTCTTTTCCTTGTAAAAAAAACCCCTCATGCTTGCACTCTATCTGACTTAGCAGATTGTACAGTGGGGAGATCTCATCTTTACTGTCGTGAAATTATTCAGTATAACAACAATATATTCAGGGAATCATCCCCAGGACAAACCAGTCCTCCTTTACTCTTCCTGGAATGAGCTTCTCGCAGCGACTTAATAGTTCTTTGCAAAGGAAACACTACTAGTGGGGCTTGGGGAATACACGGCTACTGAAAACAAGTTGAAGGACCATATCTTGCCAGATCACATACAGAATCACTCATACAAACAACATTTTTATTAAAAAAAAAGATAAAATTAGACTGCCAGGATTCTAAATTCAGAAATGTAATTAATGCTGCAGGCTTGAAGAAAATCACCCACCCATGGAAATCTGGTTTCCTCTGGGACCCGCTAATGTAGATGTAGAAAATAAAGAATACTACTAATAAAAAGCCCTCAAAGCTATGCTAGTTGAGAAGGCAAAGCATGTTCAGAGCTAGTGTCCATTTTGTATACCTGAAATGGCCGACACTTTTATATTCATGCAAGCTGCAGCATAATGCAACTCAGAACAAATACCTTCCTAAACACAGCCCAGACTGGTAACAGCAAAATCCCTTCTTACTAGGGGAAAAAAAAAATATCATACAGAAAAGTGTTCTTACAATTTTAATACCCATAACATGAATATTCAAAACAGCTATAATTTTAAGCTGGCAATTAAAAGAAGGGGGAAAAAACCGAACACTTTTCAGAATGTCATTTGAAGTAAATTTATCTCCATGTTAAAATGGAAATTTATTAAGTTTGTCAAGTGTTTTAATGAGACCTTCTTCTTAGAGCTAACACAGAATCGATGTCTGAAGGGAAGTCCAGTTCATCAGACTGCACCAGCAATACGTGCTGACATATTCTCCCTTTATAATGTATTATCTTGACTTATACTTTATATGAGTTGTCTTAACAACAGTAAATACGGCCACAAAGCAATGAGAAATACCAGCAGGATGATGACACTAATTGTACTGTCTTGACTTGAATTAAAATTGCTGAACAGTAAATGAGATTACTAGCCTAAAGATAATCTTAATTTAAATGTGCAGCTGCATTTATCTCATCTCAGATGCAATTTTCCAAAGTGCTTAAAAAAAATAATACCAGGCAGCCATCTAATAGAAACCTTTATTTCTGGAGGTTTTAAAGATAATTAAAAGTGCCCTCATATGTTTTGTTCTATTGCCATATTTTATAACAAACAGTAATTTACAAGTCAGAATAGAAAAATCAGGTAATTTCTTAAATTGTTGTAACTTCTCCTGCCTTTGATACTGTCTTCTAATTCTTCTTGGACATTTCCAACATGGAATGTGTTTGAAGAATAGAAGAAGTTCAAATAGTTAAAATAGATGAAATTTCATCTCATGACTTACGGATAGTCTATCCTGGATCATACAATTTTCTTGTAAGCATTGTAAAGTGTTAGAAAAGTTTTGTGAAAATAATTTTAAAATACTACTTAGCCTACTGATTCTAAATAGCAGCTAATGTGCCAGTTTTTTCTATCAAAAGATTATGCTGAGAAGCTTAATTAGGAGATTCATTAACAGAAATCATGCTTTCGTTGTATTTGCATATACGTCTGTCGCCAGAATATATGAGACTTCTCTGAAGACATCTTTTTTTCCTTTTTCTTTTTTTTTTTTTTAATTAACATTAGACAATATATTGCATATATGCAATTAGTAAGGGCTCCTACACTGTGCCACATATTTGCAATCCCAGTTTGTTTGTGGATACTTGGGCAAGAGGGAGGATCCTGACTGGCAAAATGCAAAGCCTCAAAATTAAAAAAAAAATAAACCCCAAACAAACCTGAAAGCCATCTGAGAGAAATACTTCTGAACAGATTAAAATCTTGTTTTAACATTTTAAAATGCAGATTTTCACCAGACAGAGAGTCAGCATCTTTGTGAAAATATCTCATGCTTTCTTCATGCTCTCTTCCTAATTTCCTAAACCCTTATCTCTCTGAAGTAATATTTATTAGTTATGTTACTTCACAGTAGTTAGGAAGTATTTTCTATACCCCAAAAGTCTGCAAGCACCATTCTTTCCAATGTAAATTGGATCACGGCTGCATGCAGCTCCATTTGGAGTGGAAAATATGATTTTCAACTGCAAAGACTCTTGTACATAACATGACCCGGGGCACAGATGGTGTATTAAAAGTTTTAAGGGGTATGCAGGCTGTCATCACTTGAGCTGTCTTTTTTCCACAAATAAATTCACACCTGAATTGTATGTCTATTAATGCGATAATTTTTTCTCACAGTAAACATCAGCTTGAAGAGCAATAAACTAAGAGTGCTATAAGAAAATAAAACAGTGGGGGAATGTAGCACTTATTAACAAAAAAAAAAGGCATTTTAATCTGAGCATAAAATATATATTTACAATATAGATCTCTACTCTGATAGATATCTAAACCCCCTATATTTATATATAATAGGGCCAGGGCACTTTTAGGGCACTGTAAACATCTTCAGATAGATGCACAAAACACATCACCTGAAGCATCCGCTAAAATTTCCTCTTTTTCCCATTAACTACCGGAGCGTTATAGCCAGCTCAGATGTACGCTTCTCCACTGTGAAAGTTGAAAGTACAGTGAGATGAGTCCTACTGCTCTTGCAAAGCACTGGTGGCTGTGGCTTTTTGGAAGACTATACGAACCAGTATCTACTTTGGGGTCAAACATGTTACTACGGATCCACTAACCCTTGATATGTGAACTTCACTGGTATAGTTGCATAAAATCCTCAAAAGGTGGCTTACATCATCATCATTTCCCAAGATTCCTTTCCTGTTTGCACAGCTAGACACTGCAAGTATTTTGTTGAATATCTGCCTTTCTATGAGCTATCTGTCTCCCAACAAGTTGCAATGCTCTTCATGCAGACTTACACACCGTAGAAAGCGGCCTCCTTCACCCTGCCATTGCTCGTGCTGTCAGAATAGAAATACTTCCCTGTGTTCCCGCATTTGAATGCTTTTGCGTGTAGCTCGGTTTGTCTCAATATGAGGATTTGTATTGACCTTCATTTGAAAGGCAGTTCTTTTTATAATTGATAATTTTTCATGCCTTCATAACTCCAGGCTGGCATTTAACACCAGACTCCAGCAGACTGTGGAAGTGCTGAAATGTAAAGGTCAAGGACAAAACAGAAGCTTCCCTGAATTGCAGCTCTCACACCATGTTCCTTATTGTGCTGGTTTTGGCTGGGATAGAGTTAATTTTCTTCACAGTAGCCAGTATGGGGCTGTGTTTTGGATTTGTGCTGAAAACAGTGTTGATAACACAGGGATGTTTTAGTTCCTGCTGAGCAGTGCTTACACAGGGTCAAGGCACTTTCTGCCTCTCACCCCACCCCACCAGCGAGCAGGCTGGGGGTGCACAAGGAGTTGGGAGGGGACACGGCTGGGACAGCTGACCCCAACTGACTAAAGGGATATTCCATACCATAGGACGTCATGCTCCGCATATAAAGCTGGGAGAAGAAGGAATGTGGGGACATTCGGAGTGATGGTGTTTGTCTTCCCAAGTCACCGTTATGCATGATGGAGCCCTGCTTTCCTGGAGGTGGCTGAACACCTGCCTCCATCGGAAGGAGTGAATGAATTCCTTGTTTTGCTTTGCTTGCGTGAGCAGCTTTTGCTTTACCTGTGAAACTGTCTTTATCTCAACCCACGAGTTTTCTCACTTTTACCCTTCCCATTCTCTCCCCCATCCCACTGGGGGGGAGTGAGCGACCAGCTGGGTGGTGCTTAGTTGCCGGCTGGGGTTAAACCATGACAGTCCTTTCTGGTGCCCAATGTGGGGCATGAGGAGTTTGAGATAAGGGTCGTAACTGGGAGAGGTAATGGGCAAAACATGGACTGAAAACAGCTAGAGAGCAAAAAGTGGGATCATGGGGAATTTCTGTTGTAAATGTGGTATAGGGACGAGGGGTGGATTTTGTGTAAATTGTCCACTTTCATTCAGTATTGTGATGATGTTATTTCAGTTTTGGTTTGGGGAATTCTTTTTTTGTTGATGCGAGTGAATTTTGTGAAGATTGTGTGATGAATGTGAATTTTAATGATAATTCTTAAATATGTGATTCACAGAGGCGAAGGGTGGAATGTATTGGTTTTGCGTGGCAAGGTTTTGGTAGCGGGGGGGCTACAGGGGTGGCTTCTGTGAGAAGCTCCTAGAAGCTTCCCCTATGGCTGATAGAGCCAATGCCAGCCGGCTCCAAGACAGACCCGCCGCTGGCCGAGGCTGAGCCCATCAGCGATGGTGGCAGCGTCTCTGGGATAACATATTTAAGAAGGGGGAACAAAAAACCTGCGCAATTGCAGCTGGAGAGAGGAGTGAGAATATGTGAGAGGAAGAACCCTGCAGACACCAAGGTCAGTGGAGAAGGAGGGGGAGGAGGTGCTCCATGCACCGGAGCAGAGATTCCCCTGCAGCCCGTGGTGAAGACCATGGTGAGGCAGGCTGTCCCCCTGCAGCCCATGGAGGTCCACGGTGGAGCAGATATCCACCTGCAGCCCAAGGAGGATCCCACGTCAGAGCAGGTGGATGCCTGAAGGAGGCTGTGACCCTGTGGGAAGCCCGCGCTGGAGCAGGCTCCTGGCAGGACCTGTGGACCCGTGGAGAGAGGAGCCCACGCTGGAGCAGGTTTGCTGGCAGGACTTGTGACCCCGCGAGGGACCCACACTGGAGCAGTCTGTTCCTGAAGGACTGCACCCTGTGGAAGGGACCCATGCTGGAGCAGTTTGTGAAGAACTGTAGCCCGTGGGAAGGACCCACGTTGGAGAAGTTCATGGAGGACTGTCTCCCATGGGAGGGCCCCCACGCTGGAGCAGGGGAAGGGTGCGAGGAGTCCTCCCCCTGAGGAGGAAGGAGCGGCAGAGACAACGTGTGATGAACTGACTGCAACCCCCATTCCCTGTCCCCCTGCGTCGCTCGTGGGGAGGAGGTAGAGAATAATCAGGAGTGAAGTTGAGCCTGGGAAGAAGGGAGAGGTGGGGGGAAGGAGTTTTTTTAAGATTTGGTTTTATTTCTCATTATTCTACTCTGATTCGATTGGCAACATACTAAACTAATTTCCTCAAGTCGAGTCTGTTTTGCCCATGACGGTAATTGGTGAGTGATCTCTCCCTGTCCTTATCTCAACCCACGAGTCTTTTGTTATATTTTCTCTTCCCTGTCCTGCTGAGGATGGGAGTGATAGAGAGGCTTTGGTGGGTACCTGGTGTCCAACCAGGGTCAACCCACCACAGTTACAAACGTGCTTTTTGAATTAGCAAGATCTGTTGATGCTGAGCACATGTAAGAAAATGGACCTGGTTTGTCATCTGACTTACACTAAATAAAACATCTTATTCCACCTAGCTCAAAATGCCTTATTGTTCTGTCCATCCATAGTGCTGGCCTTGACCTTTCCACCTCTCATACAACATGCACGCCAATTCTGAAACACTGAGTTCTCACAAGTCGTAAAAAGCAAATGCCAACTATATTTCACGCTATGATAAAATGTCCCAAGATGGATGAATCAAGGTCTGTAGCAAAAAATTCTGTTCCTTTCTCTACCTTTGACGGTAAAAGTGGTCAGAGGTTTAATCAATGAAATACCCTTCTCTTCTCCAAATGTACATAAACATTGGGGTAGACTTATACCTTCCTCAGTTACAACCCCCCCCCCCCCCCCCCCNCATCCCTCCCAGAGGGATTCAGGGTCTATCTACAAGGATCAATAAACTTATGGTCTAGATTTACTCTTTTTAAAAAACCTCTTCCCTCTGGGTAGATGCAACTGCATATTGGTATAAGCAAAAAGAACTCACATTTTTCCAGTGTAATATTCAGTTATTAATACCCTTTGCTTCTTTTTTTTCCCCACCAAAACATATATTTATAAAGTATAATCATTATTCTTCAATTCTCCTCCTAATATTATGATATCCAATGATTCGTTCTAAGTAAATGCAAACATTCTCTTAATTCAGCATAACTGCACAATATCATATGATTTATTAATGCTGGTGACTTTATATTTCTCCACTTTTTATAATGATTCCATGAAAGTTGTTCTATTCATTTTAAAAATGCAATTGTTTGAAAGCAGTTCTTATAGATATTATGAATTATGTTTAAAACTGATGTAAGACTGGTGTTATCTGTTTACATGTACTACATAACAGATGATTCATCATAGCATCTATGGAATTTGATATAGGAAATCTTGCATGCATTCGTATTTTTTCTTTCCTTATATTTCCGTTGTCATTATACATTTCTAAAGTATATTCTTTCTTGCTCTTTTCTTAATTGTGGGGGGTTTTTTTGTGGTTTGTTTGTTTGTTTGTTTGTTTTTTAATAATTCCTAGCATTTTAGCATTATGTATTTAGAAGATTGCTTCCATTTAGAGATCTAGTTTGTGGTCTTTGAGTAATTCTTTCACGACTATTTGTAAAGATAAATTCTATGGTGAATCAAGTATATGACTCATCTAATTAATAGGCATAAAGTGTCATAATAAAGAACTTAATTCAAAACAGAGTCTTTCAAACTGATCTTCTTCTGTACTAGCAACGTCTACAGTAATGTTAACATGAGGCAGCTGGGAGTTGCTAGAAAGAAGACTACCAAACGGAAGGGTGGAGGAGGAGATGTAAAACACAAACAGAAACCTGAAAATCTTTCTATTTCCTTGAAAAAAAAATTACAATACTGGATAGTCTGATATTATTTTCTTTTAGGAAATGATGGAGGCTATATTGAGCTATATTTGGTCATTGTGATTTCTGAGGAATAAAATGTAATATATGATTATACATATCAGGTTTTGCTTTTTGTGCCACTAATCGCCTATCCTGTTTCTCTTCTTTATGACTCCTGAAGTGCTGTGTACTTGTACGTTGCAACACAAGCAACTCTCCGTCATATCTAATTATTCCTTCTATGGGAAAAAGGTGAAAATGAAACATTAATTCATGAACTTGCATATGACAAATCCGCAGACAGATTAAAAGGGTTGGTTTAATTTTGTCTAACCATAAACATGTAAATTTGAGGCATCCAGCCTAAGCTAGTTATCTAGGCTGTCTTTAGAAACATGGAAGAGAGGAAGGCTTCTTCAGAAGATATAGTCCAACCATCATGGGCAACTATTCTAGATTATGACAAATCCCCTTCTGAAGATAATTCTGCTGAATGCAGAGGGATCATAAACAACAAGATTAGATTTGACTCTTGCATTTGAGACAATTAGTGTTTGGAGACAAATTCTACTCTCTGTGATTTTCCTAAGACTATATAGCATGGCTAAGGCAGAACCAACAGAGTATTGGTCTCATGAGTCCCTTAACCACAAGAACCTTTCCTGGGCAGCCGTATGAGTCAAATTTTTTTTGAAACAGACACAGCTGATGCATCACACAGGAGAAAATGATAGTCAATTCAGTTACCAAATATGTCATTTCCAAGCTATAATTTGGCCAAGTGGACAACACACTTGATCCGCATGGATATTTCACAGAACATGGTTGATCTGGCCAGAGAAATAAAGTCCCCAGAGGTCATCCACTCACAGACCATGGTGCATTGAGCATATAGACCTGTATGTAGCTGGTAGCACCCCACATTTCATGCTTTTTTGAGACTGGGTAGAAAATGTGAATGAAAAGTTCCAGCTCCCTACATACCATGGCCAAATTTTTGGAAAAGTTTGGAAAAGTTTGAAAAAATGTGGAACTTAAACAGAAAGAAATATGATTTTTTTTTCAATGTTAAGACTATATCTACATATCATTTATCAAGAACAGCAGAAAAATTGAATGTCACTTTTTATGCTTTCATTTTTCTTAGAATTCCCTCCAGACATGTTCTTCTTCACTGACCCCATCTATGTCTGCAACAAAATTCTGGTTTCAAGAGCTTCTTCCTCTCTTTACCCCAAAGCTTTCTAAATATCATGGTAGAAGTCTCCCATATCCACTGACTAAAGTACCCCCAAATTGTTTTTTACAATACAACTTTTCACAAAAAACATACTTTAAAGCACTGTTAAAAGTATGCCTTATAAGAAAAAAGGTGCTATTTGTTTCAGAAGGTCCATTATTCCATTTGAAGAGCTAAACATCATTCTCATGGTTAGTGATAAAAAAGCACCATGTCTTAGTAGATGGGTAGTAGGAATTATAGATGAATCTTTCAAGAAGAACTTGTGTTGCAGAAGAAAATGTTCAAAAACTGTTGATTTTGATTATATTAACTCCTGGAATTTCATCCACTAACATGTAACCATAAAGTAGGACGTGTTATAGAAATAGCACAGAAATAATAATGTCCAAGTCAGTGAGTTACTGAAGTGAAGCAGAGGTAGGCTAGGCTCAAGAGAAAAAAGGATTCTATCCATTCTTGCACTTTTGCAGTATTCTTTCAGATACTTTAAATTATATGACACATATACCCTGATCCTGAAAAATTAAGGGATACTCTCTGCACAGTAAAGACAAACCTGAAGAAAGAGTGTCAAAAATAATATTCCATGTACTTTGTTTCCTTTCTTGCTTGAGGAAAAAGCCCCCATCAAACACAGTCTTCACAACATCTATAAAAACACATGCTATCCTGGGGCTACAAAAGGCAAGTTCTATTTTACTTCTCCCTTTATATCAATTTTCTAGCACTATTCTGCCCTCTTTTTTTTTTCTTTCTTTTTTTTTTTTTTTTCTTTTCTTCTTTTCTCCAAGCTCAGTCTCCTGGCTGCCTTTCTTTTCCCTCGGTTTCTTAATCTTGAACTAATGTAACAGTCTTTCCTTTATATTTTATTTTACAATCTCCTTCTGTGACTTCACAAGCTCACCTACCACTGGAGTTTTCCTGAGTCAACTAGTCCTACTGAGAGATATGAGATGGACTGAATGTTCCTCTACCACATCTATGTCTCTCATCTTTACACTGTTCCATCCATTACCTCACTTACATACGTTCATATGAGTGAAATGGTCCATGAAAATATCTTACATTTCCCCTGTTATGCCGTAAGCTTTGACTGTATTGAGATAATCTTGTTTCCCCCACCTATCATCATTCCTGTGTCCTCTCTAAACACTTGCCAATAATGCTCTATGGGTCTTCTATTTTCAAATCCTATTTCTGTTTCTATTCACTCTGCCCCTATTGTGAGAATTTCTCCTGATTCCTCCTGTTTTGCACGCTAGACTCACCTCTCTTCTCTTCTGCTGGGAGTGCCCTGAACTTCTTGGCAATGAGCAGATTTAAAAAAAAAAAAAAAAAAAAAAAAAATTAAAAAAAAAAAAAAAAAAAAAAAAAAATTAGAAATACAGGACTTAAAATGGCATAACACAGCTGAAAATACTGTTTCAAGACTATCATCTCAGTTTTGTGTGATTTTCCAGATTGCTGTAGCACTCAGGAACTTTGCCTGACCTCAGCTCTTTGCTCACTTCTCATTTTGCAGCCATGTTAAATGCAAGCTCCCTCGCACATCCACACTTTCTCAACTGGCACAGAATGGCACCTCCATGTTATTTAAATGCTTGAGTGTACAGGAAGGAGCATACTCGCTACCATGCCTTCAGCTACAGCCTACAGCAAAGGTAACAGTGGTACTTTGTGCATGCATGGAGTAGCCTAGCAGCGGTCAGTACTTACACAGAAAGCCTCCAAGAGCAATCAAGGGTGTTGCAGGAAGCGGTGGCGTTGATGCAAGATTGCAGCTGGCCTACTTCTCTCCACGCCAATAGTAAACTAAAGACTTAGCACAAACCGAGACAGTGGTGAGCTATCACACGTACTACCATCAAATGACATAAAATCAAATAAAGTCTGAACAGCTTGAGGTCAATGAAGATGGAGAGGTAAGAGTTGCAAGAAAAAAAGACACAAATCATGGTGGTGTAACTAAGACACTCCGCTGACGAACAGACGCCTTGCATGACGTGGGATATGCCATTAGATTTCTGAAACAAAGACAGTGCTCTTCAAGTTAAATGTTATTCTGCCTGATGGGACTACTTGTCTAGTAAGAAGTTATTTAATGGGACTATTAGCAGAAAGTCATCTTTCCTGTAGCCCAGCTCTTCATAATTAAAGTTAGACTGACAAAATATGCTTTACTCATCGCCTATGTATGTTCTTCAGAGCAGAAATCTTTCTTTAGGATAGGCCTCCAAAGTGCTTCTGGTAATTCCAATAAAAATCCCTATTTTCACCACATTCTAATTTGTTTAATTATTTTTCTATATCTGCACTTTTGCCCTAATTTAATACATATTCTTCGATACTTCCATATTTTCCAAATGCTGTTGTATCTTTTTGAAACTGCTACAACCTTTTAAAGGATGACTGTATTGTGGCAATAACTAAAAAAATAGCGCAAGCGAAATGTTTTGTACGCTTTGAGGGGAAAAGGGATGTATACAACTCAGTATTATTAAAAAAAATGTACAGCTTAGGAGGCACATGGAGATATTCTTCTGCTGCTTTTTTAAACCTAAGAAGAAGAAAAGAGAGAGGGAAAGACACAAAAAAGGGGGGAAAGGAGAAGAAGACAATAACAAAGAGAAAGAGAAAGTTAAGTGAAATAAATACCAGGAAGGTGAAATACCACTAAAAGAGGAAGGAAAATACGTGAATCTCCAAACATCACTTCTAAAAGCAATATCATCTTCACTCACTTTTTACTAGATTACCTTCTCTCAGTTTCTTTCTTCCCTTTTTGGGAAAAAATCTTAAGCTTTTCTTGTTTTGGAATACATGTCCTCACAGCTTAGCATTCCAACCTCAGTTTTGCATGATGATGACTGTAATTTCTTTCCCAGGTCCTCTTGAGAATTGCCAGAAGATATGGCAAAACAGTATTAAGCCCTTTATTAAGGTCATTTAACAATCCTCATGATATTCGTTTCCCCAGCTGTTTTCTTAATTTGCGATGGTACTTTGAAATTTATTCAAGAGTTAGCAGCCATCAAGGAGATGTCCTCAAGCTAACCTGTTTGTACTTGGCCAAATTATAGGCTTCAGAAAATCATTATTTGCACTCTTTGCTGCAAGAGCTTGCCAGAAGCATGCTGCTAAAACCTTTCAAGTTTATCATAAGGTCCATAATTTTCTACTGACTTGATTTGATTAGACTTTGTTTGTCAAAATACTTATTGGTGGACCAATCCCCCCAAACTCCACAAACTAGAAACAGAACCTTATTTCTAATATTAGAGCAGTGTCTCATGCAACACGGTGATGCTCTAAGAGTTGTATGGAAACTGGAATTCCCATTTCAGAAAAAAATCGCTGGAGATGCAGAGGAGAGTATTTTTGAACAGATATCACATTTCTCATCATGTGGAAATGCCACAGTTTTTTAGGAAAACTCAAGCTACCATTTAATTACCAAATATTTTCAGTCTCCCAGAGCTATCTGGAGTACCCTCATCGTGAGCAAGCACTGAAAAAGTGAACAGGGATATTGGACAGCTGACTGTGCTGGTTTTGGCTGGGAGAGAGTTAATTCTCTTTATGGTGGCTGGTATGGGGCTATGTTTTGGATTTGTGCTGGGAACAGTGTTGATAATGCAGAGATGTTTTGGTTGTTGCTGGGTAGTGCTTGCACTAGTCAAGGACTTTTCTAGCCTCCCATGCTCTGCCAGGTGCACAAGAAGCTGGAAGGGGAGGGGACACAGCTCAAATTGTTGATCCAAACTGGCCAAAGGGCTATTCCATACCATATAACGTCATGCTAAGTATATTAATGGTAGGGAGCTGGCCGGGGGGACTCACTGCTCGGGGACTGGCTGGGCCTCGGTCGGCGGGTGGTGAGCGGGTGTATCACCTGGTTTGGTTTGGTTTTGTTTTGTTTTCTTTCTCTCTCCCGTTGTTTTCCTTTTCACTACAATATTATTATTACTATTATCAATACTATTATTATTATTATATCTATTATTTTACTTTAGTTATTAAACTGTTCTTATCTCACCCCACAAGTTTTCTTGCTTTTGCCCTTCCGATCCCCCCCCCCATCCCACTGGGGGGTGGGGGGGTGCGTGAGCGGCTGTGTGGTGTTTAGCTGCCTGCCAGGTTAAACCACAACACTGTCGTAATCAGAATTTAACCAAAATGGAGACATCTGGTCTCAATATTTCCCATGGAACAAATGTTATACTGGGAAATTTCCAATGAACTTGGGTTATCCTCTTTTCAGAGAGCTCGGCCACATTGCAAATCAAAGGGGAGACAGATCTAGAAGTCATGTTTCCTTCAGGTTATCCATCAACATCAGAGGTAACTCACATTCACATATATTAACATTTTAAAAGCAGCTGTCAGGACTGAAGGAGCTCAGTCTGGGTACTAAGAAAAGACTGCACACCTTGACAAGTACCACACAAAAATTTTTTAAGCAAATTATTCTGTATCAAAACTAAAGGCAGGACCCTGAGGCTTACCCACAAGGTTTCTTATCATTTTCTTTTGACTTCTTGCTGACTATTCCTGTTTCCAACTATTCAGCTCACACCGTGAATGAAGTAAGGAGCCTACAGAAGCAGCCTCATTCATTATATAACACAGATTTATCTCAAAACACAAGTCACTGATCAGTGGTTATGATCAAAGGCTTAAATATTTAAGTTTAACTAAAAGACCAGTTTTGCTGAGGCCAATCCCTGTCATTTAACCTGGGAGCTGAAACTCGCCCTTTATACTCAGCCATTCACTTCATGAGTTTTCCGGGTTTAATTTTTGGGGTCCCCCCCACTTAGTCTGTTGTCTTATATATTTTTCACGACCAGGTCTGTGTATCTGAACTTTGGTATGTGGAAGAGTGAGATCCTGAGATCTTCCCAGCTTATATCTTATAATGATTGATTTTCTTAATGTTATCTATTTAACAAAATCATGTTAAAAAAAACATGGCACTGGTTTGAAATCATAAAAGCAGAAATTTGATTATTGAAAATCAAAGTTTTTTGGTTTATTCTGTTTAGTGTAAATTCTTTAAACTTAACTAGGCAGCTTGCAAGAGTAGAAAATTAAATGCAATTGTAGACACTGTAAAACCGAGGAGAATATTTAGACAACAGCCATTTAATCATTAAACTTACCTAACATACAATATAGACAGACATCATTATTATTTTAGGGCAAAGGCGAAGACATATTGTGTAAAATACAGCATTAAAAAGTGAAAATGGAACATCATAGTTTTGCCTTGGTTTATCTTAGGAGGAATCTGTACCAGCTTTCTGTTAGGAAAAGAATTAAAAATACAACAAAACCCAACAAAACCCCAACAGTCCATTTCCGTACAGCACATACATGGAAAAGGGATGGAACATTTATAAACTTGAAATCCAAATCAGTGGAGGGCTTTTTTATATAGCAAGTGTAAAACTTTACAAATGATTGTTTAGTCAATTCTTTCTCCTACAGTGTACATTTTTCAGCACCATATCTTTTTTCACTTCCTTCCTCCCACATAATAAATCACCAATATTTTCTGGTATTTTCCAGGGACAACAGATGCAATATTTGTACTGCTTTCTGGTAATGCTGAAAAGTACCTTAAGCAGTAAATATTCAGCTTTGCTGCCAGCCACTCTGGTTTTCTCTTTTTATGTACATTTTTGTACTTTATGTATATATATATTTACATAAGCTATAAATTTCCTCACATGCACACACACACACATGTAGATACATCTATGTTTAAATATCTATTGAAAGATAACAACCCAACTTTTAAATGTTTATTTGCTCTTGTTATAAAATGCAGACCCTTAAGAAAATATTATTATTTTATTAAAATATTAAAGGATCTTAATTTTTGCCATGATGTCACCACCTGTGTAAATCTATGGACGAGAAACCTTTTCATACAGTCCCTCAATCAGTTTGATCTGGGCTGCAAATTTTCACAGCCTGCCACCCCACTCTGCAGTTGATTATGCAAAATGAAACAAAATTACACATGTTTCAGGTGATGCTTCTCAGATGCAGCTCTGATCCAGTTCTCACTATAACCAAGACATGTGAGCTGAGAAATCTAACCTATGAGCCTCATTAGCCTGTAAAAACTGTTATTTTTGCTAGCAACTCGAGAACTTTTTTGTTTCCTTTTTTCCCCCTAAACTGTAGCTACTGATCTTTTAAAACTACCGAATGTTTAAAGAGTTTGAATTCTGCGGATGTATCGCAGTTCCTAACAATTCACAAAGTGCTGGACAACTGTTGTGATTGGGGAACATGAAAAATCCTCACGGATAAGGATTTTTCCGTAAGATAAAAGACACTATAATTTCATAGCAAGGCTTGGTTAGGTGATACCTATGAATACACAGGCATGGTGTGAGATTTAATATTAAATTTTGTAAGAAGGGTTAAGAGTCTCCAGTGGTCACAGTAAAGGTTCTTATGTTGTAAAACCTGGAAGACTTTTGGGGGGAAAAAAGTACAAAATGGGGTAAAGGCATGATAATTTCTGTCATAAGGATCAAAACATGAGGACTGCAACAAATACTAACCATTAATATGACTACAAATGTACCTTTTGTTTTCTTTCTGGTTTAGAAGTGCCTTCTCATTTTAATAGCAAAATGTCTTTGTAAAATATTTTCTAGGATGTTCTGCTTAATGCAGTATATGCCCTTGGGTTGCAGAGTAACAGAAGAAAGAAAAAGAGTCAAGAGAAAGAATTAAATACAAAAGATATTTACTTAAAGAAAAAATAAAAAGAGGAAAAAATCTACCGCTATTACTCAAAGCATCTTTAGTCGTGATGAAGTACCAATACCAATTTCACTTTTTAAAGAAATATGCTTAAAACCTTCTCCTAGGATCAGCAACAGGCCAAGTATTCTTGGCAAGAGGAGAACGTGCTAAAAGCCGGTTCCTTCTTTCTTTCCCCCCAAAAAAGCAAGAAATGGTAATTCTGAAAAGCGTCAACTTGAACGTGACCCTGCGACTGAGAAAGCCATTTAGAGTTTATTATTTTTTTTAAACAGCGCTATAGATTTTATAGGCGGTTCAACCCAAAGTTATGAGTGGTAATGGAAAGCCAGTTTGGGTTGAAAACTTACTGGAAGCAGCATGTTCCAATGGACAGGGCATTAGACATGGTAAAATAACTTGGGATATTACTGTAGTCTTCCGTGACGAGTAAAATAACAGACGGTACTTAGTTTCCCTACCTGCAAAATTCTATAGTGATACTTCTTATCCTTTGTCGTTTATTTTGACATCTCTAGATAAAAGGCAAAAAAGCAGATAAGTAATATTAAATTCTTTGTGATGGATGTAATTATCTTCATCCACACAACTTTCTATGACTTTTTTCTTTTTAATCTGAGTAGTTAGTTATAGGGCATTTCAAAATCCAACTTTATATTATGCTAAGTGATATTATTTTAGAAAAAGAAAGAATAAAACATCATTACACTTGACAGTTCCAAGGGATAATTCATCCCATCACAAACAGGTGTCTTAAATAGTCTATGATTTTTTTCCCCTCCGTGTTTCTCTCCATTGACTCCAGAAGGATGATTATGTTACATTAGGTGCATAACTTTTACACAGCTGCATGAAGCTGAGAAGAATCCTATAAACACACAAAATCAGGATTTGGGGTGTAAACTCACACCTTTTCGGTTGTAAACCACAAAAGTGCCCAGTGTTTATAGTATGCAGTTTTGAAGCTAAACACATTAAAAAATGGAAGTGTGAATCTTCTTTACTTTTCCAATATCATTAATGTGATGATACGGGGAGTTGAATTTTACAGCTGGTGTGTTACAAAATCGTATTTTTAATTGGAGGGGGATAAAAGCATGTTGGAGATTATGATGTAGGGTCTTGACCTGTGTATCTTAAGAGTTTATTGCCAATATTTTATTTTGGCTATGGATTATTCCTCTCTCTTAGTTGTCTAGAGGAGCTATTGATCACCGAGCCACTGCTCAAGGGACTTCAGTGGAATCAGTGTGTCAGTCACTTTCTTAGCAGGGGAACAGAAGTGAGCTTGATATAATTATTTGTGAGTGAATCTTAAACTGTCTTAAAAATTTCCATTGTTTTATGTTTTTTAATTAAGTTTAAAAAAACCCCACAAACCCCACATATTCCATTTTTCTTTTTTTTATGTATAACATTATGACTTCTCTTTAACCCTTTAAAATCTTAAAGAATCCATCTGCATACAGGTAGGTACGTAGGTACTTATATGAAGTCCCTCACGATTTAGTATCAACTCACTTGAGAAAAAGAAAATAACAAAAAGTGTTCAAGTGAAATATCTGGATATAAAATCTGCATACTAATATGTGCACATAAACTCCTTTATAAATAAACCATACTCTTCTACTCGTTTACAAATATACGTAATTGTCCGTGTCTTCCCTTTCGAGCTGAAAAGCTGATATAAATAGTTCTCTCTATACAGTTCAGCTACTCAAAATAACAAAGACATTTTAATACTGCTAATCTGGCTAAAGCCAATATTTGTTCTGCAGCAACAGCGTATGTTGTTTTCTTCTCTACAATATTTTGAACTGTTATAGAGACATCTCTATGTTAAAACTAATGGATTTCAAATTAATTCAACATTTATATTCTGATCACATTTTCTATCATATATCTGAAGGGATGCATTCTGCCGATGGTGAAGAGCTACAGGAAACAATACTGATTGTTTTGAATTAAAATGGCTAAGTTGAAGCTATTTTAGGCTGAAAGGAGCCTATTGATGCCTTTATTTGCCAGGTGCAGTCAAGCCACTGATACAAGGACCAAGTAGGTGACAACTCAAGGTGTAAGTGCAGCAGGACTGGGTGTTTGACCTTCCCAGTGCCCAGCAAGGGGGGACATAACTCCTCATGCCTCTCGCTGCTCCCCAGGGACGGCACTGCCGATGGGGTAAAGCAATTGCTGCTACAGTTGAAACCTGCTCCTGCACCATTACCATGGTGTGATGGTCCCGACTTCCCTGTCCCTTCCCCAGCTATCTTTGCAGAGCAGACAGGAAAGCCCTGGAAACTTTGTTCTCCTGTTTTTAATTATACCACTGCCAAGACAGTAACAGTAAATAGCCATACCTCAGAGCTGTGGGGTAACTCAGTCTCATATGTACTGATCCTAGGCACTGGCAATCAATAAATTGTAAGGGGACACGCTCATACATAGGAGCGCTAAATGTTGAAATCACACGATATAGATACTAAATGCCATATACCAATATTGCAGATATCTCTTTATGTATATGCAATGCAATGATATGTCATATTATATGCATATGCAGAAATAACTTTTGCATACTATTTCAGGTGTGGCCTAACAAGTGCTGAGTCCAGTGCAATAAGCATCCCTTGGTCTCCTGGCTGCTTTCTTGCTGATGCAGCCCGGGATACAGTTTTAGCTTTTTGGCTGCAAGAGCAGCAGTGCTGACTCATGTTATGTCTTTTCCTGGGCCTGCCTGAACTTAATGTACACGTAGGCAATGCTGCTGCTTCCACTAATGGCAGTATTACCCAAATAGAGTAAATTTATGAGCCCTTGTTCTTCATCATCTTCACCAACATCATCAGAAAGCTATCTACACGTTTGTGAGAGACTGGGAGGTCTCTTCATAAGAAATGGTAGATGTAGCTGCACTACTTATTGCATTTAGCTATATTACACCAAAGCACATAACAAAGACAATTGCCAAGGGAAAACAGTGCACGTCCCTACATCAGAATCTTTCTGTGGACTAACACAATAATCACTACCTGGCACGACTGCATTTTAAGGTCAGAAAGAGGTTTTGACATCACTTGCCCTGGCAACCATTATCTGCCCATTAGATAGTTTGAACCGAAAAAAAAAAGCTGAATCACAGTACTAGCAAACCCAGTCAGTACTCCTAAAAAGTCAGAACTTTGCACTTTTATAGTTTATTTAATATATTTTAATTGCTTGGCACTCCACATTATCTGCATTTGGCCAATTATCTGTACTTGTTAGCCACACTGCTTATTTTCGTATTTCTAATATACTGCTGGACATCTTCAACAGGTAAAAGGCTATGTATCTACATAAATCAAAATATTAAAACCCCAAAATATTAAGCTTATTAAAATAAAACTATTTAAAACTATGCTTTAGACATAAACCTGTCTTGGACATTTCCATGGCCTTTCTTCTCCCTGCAGACTACATTTTGACAATTCTTTTACATAGGCATAAAAGAGGATTTCAGAATTTCCACTTCAGAAACTGTAATGTCCTCCTATCGCTTCTGGGTTTTTCTCCACCACAAAAGATTTGTAGTATTCCACATTGCTGAAGGTCATGGATGGTTTTATCACCCAGCCAAGCAAATAACCAGAATTTGGCCGGGCAGCAGAAAGTCATTTTTCGAGTTCTGCAGCTTCCTGCCACAGAGAGATGATTGGGCCTGGAGACTTCTTTTTAATTAGTCTCTCTTCTCCCTCAAGCTGATCTTACCCTGATTCAAAAAAGGGTCAAAAACTGACCTCGTCCATGACTGCAGAGATTGTTTGGAAATTTTAATAATAATTCACCTGAAGGTGGGATTAACTGCCTCAAATCTTCTCAAATGTCAACCAGATACTTTGTACTCAGTTAAGGAAAAAAAAATCACATTAACTTTACTTTTTAAGCTATTCTTGCTCCATGAGAGAAATCTTCTCTTACCTAACACAAGATGCTACATATACATGCCTTCAAATAAATGTTTGTGTGACAGTAAAAGTCAGTAATAATATAGTATTTCGATTTGAAACATACATCTGGTTTACAAAATCACCTCCCTTGGTTCATTTCCATCATCTGATTATGATCCTTAACACACATGCTTTGCTGTACGATTAATAATGTTTACAACTTCCCACTGAGACTCATCTAACAATGGCAAATAGTCCACAGTGACTACGGACTGGCCTTTTGCCAGGTGCAAGCAATGATCCTCTACCAGAATAACACTTTTCTAGGTCAAAATAAAACAAAGTCATGTGTAATTCACCCCTGTGCCCATGCTAAGCAACTGAAACACCTCAAACTGTTATCAGCTCTTCCCCACCATCCAACAAGGTTTGACTTTCAATTATCGCCTACAATTGTAATTGAATCAAGACAAGTATCTTAAAGCGATAACAAAAAAGTCTATCTAATCAAAATTAAATAGAATTAATTTTCCAGCCAGAATTAATTATACAGCCTAAAACTCATGGACAGATATTAGTTCAGGAACTTAAAAGTTATTTTTCCTTTGTAAAACCTGTAACCAACTTTCTCCCTTCCAGCTAGGCAAGAAGTCATCACCCTACTGGAAGCTTTAGCAGAAGAGAGCGGTGTAGTGAACAGCATTGATTTCTCAGCCACGCAGGCTGCAGAGAGAACAGCAAACCTGTCCTTCACTCCTTTGACAAAGGTAAAACTCTTCACTGCAGGAGTCAGCTTTTTATTGCTCAGCTTGAAACTATAGGGGAAAAAAAATATGCACAGAAAATAACACAAATGTCTATGTTCAATAAAAATATAGAGAAGGCTAAAGAATATATAAAGATATAGATACACAGAGACAAAAATAAAGCTGTAGATACAGGAAGAAGAGGAAGCAGATCCAGAGAAGAATGTCAAGGAAATTAAACATTAATAATGCAATGCCTATCTTACAGACAAAAGTATTTTTACTCTGAAAAGGATTAGAGGAAGGATAAATAGTTCATAGCAGCTGTTTGACATATCACTAACTATACATTGCTGGAAAATGCTCCACTACAATGGCAGTGAGACGGAAGAAGCAGAAGCTGATAAGCATGAGAGCAAGAAAATTTAGGGATTTCAACAGCTGGACCTTTTAAAAATATTGATATTTCAAATTTGACTGCATGGGTATAATTTACACTAAAAAAATGTATTCATTAGGACATTGGTTGCAAAATTCTCAAATACAACAAAGCTATAAAGGATTATCATTTAGAAAAAAACCAAACCCAACAAACCCACCCGATTTTCAACAAGGTATTAAAACTGCCAAAAGTAAAAGAAGCTGGTTGGAAAAAATATGCCTATGCCATGCATTACATGATAAAGAAAATCCAATTTACAAATATGAGAAAAGAAGAATCTGAATCTGGAGAGAGCAAATCACAGTAATCGGAATGAAGCATTGACATCTCCCAACAGTCACTTCACCTTCCCTACCATCACTTTGTTGTTTTGTTTTTTTTTAAACACCTTAGTGAAAAAAAAAAAAAAATCACTGGATGACTCCAGCTGACTTTAGGTGTAAGCTGAGCTGTGAACCTGCTGGATCTTCACTTCTCACTGTCCTCTGGGCTGGTTTTCTGTACCAACCTTTCTACCTGCATCCAGAATTTCAACAGCACAGCTGTGCATCAGACAAAACTGCTGCTCTTCCACTTCTCTTTGGCACACAAGCCTACCTTTCATACCAACCCCAAAACCAGAACCCAGACTAAATTTATTGAAGTAAATAGCTTATTCTACCTGGCTATCAAGCATTTACTTTATGCTGGCAGTTTAGACGTCGGTGACTGGGAGTAAAGGACTAGACTCATGTTTCAGTTTTCCCTAGAAGTTGTTTAAATTATGATGAAGCTTTTTTCCAAACCATACTCTTTCATCATTCAGCATAATAAAATCTCATTCAAAAAGAGATTATTTTCGTTGTTTTTCTTAATCCGGACTCCTAAATGAAGTCCTCCTGCAGTTAACTCTATTTTAAATTATCTTTCTAATATGTCATAGGATTCATCTACATGAGAACACTGTTTCAATTTAACCGTTCACAATTTGATTTAGTAGAATGCAACCTTGCTTTATTTCAATTTATCTTGTTACAGTTTAAGTTAATGGGGAATTGACTGAAGTTCTGGCTCAGCTGCACAGAAGCAAACAGCTGTAGCAATTTAAGATGTTCCTGTTCTCCAGCTGCTCACTCTGTCCCTCTGCCAGATATTACTGTCCCTAGAAATTCGGCAAAAGTGAGCCCGTGCTCAAGCCCTGCCTACCGTAGCTGACATTTGTGCATATTGATGTAAATGCACCTTCACACCTTTTCTCTGTTCAATCTACTAAAGGAGCAATAACCTTCAGAGAAGGGACACAAACAAAGCATGGACACTGTCACGTTTGAAGATGGCTTTCTGCTGCTTACCTCTTGCTGAAAAACACTCTTTAACACCTGCACAGGGGACCTTATTGAAATTGCCCTTCCGCAGCCATGAGCAAAGTACCCTGCATTGCTAAGTCTCCAAAATTTGTCCAATATTTCACATAATTCATAGTTTTATCTACATGCACTGGTCTGCTTGAATTCCTTGCTCTCATGGAAACTGTATGTCTTATATCTGCCAGGCTCATTTCAGCTGTTTCCAACACCAAAAGAGTTAACTGGTTAAAACAATGGTGGGAGATTAAATTCTTGATTCCAAAAATGGAAAACAAAGTTACAGAAGATAAACATTTAACACAATATCATGAAACGATCTCCCTTCCAAGATACCAACCAGGATTTCTTTGTGAACTCTCCTGAGGGGGGAAGGCAAGAGGATGGAGCAGCTCTCCATCCCTGAGCAGCTACCTTTCAAAACAGACCTTTTACACAGGGGAAAGGAAGAGTGCTCCTATCTACTCGACACTTGAAGTCCAGGATTAGTTTGTTTGGAGAAGTTTTGTGTATCTGTACCCTTCCTTGTTTTCTTCCTCAAGACAGGAGCCCAGAAACACATTCGCAGAGGGACTATTTTTAGGTTAGTCTTCCTGCCCTTCACAACATTTTCGTACTTGGTGGAGTATTTTTATAAAACCAACATGTATCTTTCCCAAGTTATCATTTTGCCGTCAGATCTCCCAAAAGACGATTCATGGCATAGTACAGGTGATAGCTTATGCATGCCAAGTATTTTCTCCAAAATCATCCTCCCACCAACATTTCAGGGCTCATGATGTCATAGCAACTACCTAATCTTCCACACAGCCAGATCTGCCTTAGAGCCCATCTGTCACAACTCCATCTAAAACTACATTAGTGACTCTTCAGAGAAAACAAGACTGAATGTGAGAGGCTGTATCATTTAACAATTTCATTTTTTTAATAGATACATTGAAACTGTTTGGGCAACGTCATAGGGAAGGTGGAACAGAAGATCTAAAATGCCTAAAGATTTTTATATTGATTCTAGCAATAGGTGACTCTTGTGAAATGGAGCTAAGCATCATGGTTAAACATGCCATTAACCACTACCCACTATCTCCTGATACTGCAGTAGACTTCAGGTTTTGTTTGTTTCTTTTTCCATGTATTTATCTTTTTCCCTTAGAACTCAAAGGTTATTTCATATACTACAAAGCACCTTCAAGTAATTATAGGCATCTAACTGCATTGGGGCTCCAGCATCACTTTACACTGTAGTCTTGAAAACTCTTGCTTTCTGAGGGCTATTATTCTTTAGGTTTTACAGAATTATTTATTGCCTGGAGTTTATTTTCTTAACTGATTAGCTGACAAAACTATATTGTGAAGAAAAAAAAAAATCCTACTTCTGCTTTCACCTATTTGTTTTTAAAACAAAAGTTATTAAACTTTAATAAAGGTGTTTATTACTGTAATTCTTCCCTTAAAAGTCCAAAAGCTAAACCAGAAATCCTTTAAAAGAATCTCAGCATCTCTAACATTTTATGTTCTGGCCCTAATGATTACCTTATGTTAGATGCAGGAGTCCTTTTTTAAAAAATAAAAATAAATAAAAAAATATCTAATTTCTTTTTTGAAAGAAAGATATTTAAGACAGCAGCCTTTTGTGAGGCAAAGAGGGAGGAAGGTTTATCTTACGTCTCCCCACTCCAGGAACAAATAGTGCTATCCCAAGGACTTCTTCCAGCCTTTCTCTCATTGCATGGTTTATTAACTGATACACAATAAATCAAGAGCTACCTCTATCCACTTTTCTGCTGACCACACTAGACTCAGAGTCACAGGAGACTTTGTTTTCTTGCTTTTATCCACCATTTTGACAAGAAAGACTTTGCCTGAGGTACTAGCCAAATTATCTAACAGAAAGTCCTTCACTCTGTTGGTTACGGCACCTCAGCATAAGGTAAAATATCCCACAGTGTATATCTGCATTGAATAAAAGCACAGTACAACAATATCTGAGCTAGTGTGGCACAAAGCTGGAACATTTAGACAGTGAAATACAGCAGGATACAAAGGTGCAGTTGTTTTTGCTTGGGTGGATAAGTCCTGCTCCTTAAACTGACTGACTCCTGCTCAACAAAGAACCCTTTGGTAAGGTCCATCTGCATAATCCCAAATTATACAGATAGGAGCTTTGATGAGAAAAAAGCCAAACAAACCTTTTGCAATGTAAAAGGAACCAGTCTTATTCTTGCATTAAATCACAAGGGCAGTCTTTGCATAATTATGTGTGAATTATTTAACAATACAGGTAAAAATGGTAAAATGTTAAGGATGTTATATAGCGCAAGTGTCTGAATACATATATATCTCTCTATATGTACAAAAGCATGAATTCATGCTGAAATTTCAGGTTTCCAAACAATGTTTCAAAATGATTCCATCCATTCCTCCTGTAATGTCAAAAACCCCTACAGAAATGCTAGGAACAATTGGAATTCAATATCACAAAAAGGTGAAACCAACTGATTTCTTCAACACATCCATGCCTACAGATTCACCCTGCGAGAACATTGTTCCACCCTTCCTCTAGCCCATGTATTCCGTTTTCTGGTGCTTTACTCTGCTTGTTGCAAGCAGAACTGAAGATGGATTGCCAACACTTACAAAGAGGGAGGCTGCCCACATCTTTCTACCGCGACATGCTAAATGGACTCTTAGGTAAAATGAAAATGGAAACTGTTTTATGAACAATACCACACCATACCACGGAGAAAAGCAAGTTCTGCTAAGCTTTATATAAAAAAGAAGAGTGAACTGAAATTTTAACATGAAAGGCAATTTACCAAGAAAACTGATACAATTTCATGAGTGGCTAGAGGGAGGAAACAGTCTGGTTAGTGGATTAAAAGACTGACAAATGTTTCTTAGGAATCTGAAGATGGACGGCACTAGATAAATGCTTAATGCTGTTCAAAGACGTCAATTATTTCCAAACCAGTAAATATGACATAAGGTATTAGGTTAGAGACATGTATTTGCCTTGTGACTACTTCAAGTATTTTCATCATAACTTTTTCTACAGCACACGGGCGCTCAGATATTGAAGACCAAACCTCATCCGAATTCCCCAGAATAGTATTAAGTCCTTATGTCCTCACCAGTCATCACTGAGTTTCATTGCACTTCACCCAGGTCTGCAACTGGATGTAGAGAAGAGGGGGAAAGAAACAACAAGGAAGGAGGACGATCTCTTTAGATCTCCCCAAAACTCATCTTCCCACCTGCACTCCTGAACTGCTTCCCTAGAATGGTGAAAACTGATTCCATACCACAGAGTTAATGCATCTTTTCTTCCTTTTGTCAAAGGAGGCAGAATCTGATCTGCAAAGCATTTCATTATGGCATTTAATAACTTGGTTTTCCTGAATGCAGAGAGAAAACAGATTAGACCCCAATAATTTTTTAACCTTGATTTTGAGGGGAAAAAAGAGAAATCCATTTAAAATGAGAAATTGCGATTGAGGGGAAAATAAACACTACAAATCATCTCTTCTAATGCTGTGATGCAGCATTTCAGCCATCTGCAAACCACCTTATAGCCTCCCACTTATCTGACTTTTCTAACATGCTGCAGGTTGACATCTATTGGCACCAGACTTTAAAAATGCTTCAATCAAGATCTGTATAATCCTCATAACTAAAATGTCTTTGTTCTGTTTTATGATCAAACATTTCTGAAAACACAGCCACCAGTCCCAGCAAGCATTCAAGATGCTCACAGGTGAGTTAAGGCACAATAAAAAGCACAGTAATCTAGCAAATCTCCTTGGAGAATGTGGTGTTTATCACCATGCCTGCAGACTCTTACACTACAAATGTATTGGCAACCATTTCGAGCAGATCATATACAAAGACATGAAAGTAATTTGAAAAGTTTAGAGATGCACAGAAAAAGCAATCAACAGCCTCAATAGGAAATTTCAGGAAAAAGTAAAATCATTTGGTAAACTTGAATGATTGTTAAGTCCTTCAATGGGAAAAAAGGGGGAATTGAAGAAGCAATGACCTCTCGTACCCATCCTTCAAGTAGCAGTTTTTAGAAACTTTTGTGTTGTCCATAAAATTAGCTAGAAGATAAATCTCACTATAGTGATTTGCTCTTTATAAGTCCAAAGCCAGTGTTCTGAGTTCTCACTGCATAATTACTTCAATATAGATAAAGCATGAGTCATCTGTTCTACTCTAACCTTTGCATTTAAATTTGAATTTTATTCTTGCTTATCTTTCTTCCTAAATTGATATTACTGTCTACTATGTTTATTAAAAACAAAGCCACAGTGCATGTCAAACTCTGCACTGAGGCACCATTTGTTGTGTTATTTTAATTGACGTGTCTCAGGGAGATTACAATCTTAATCATTTCTATTAACTATGTCAAAGTTTTCTTTTTCTTAAATGTCAGATTTTGTTTCCCGTTTCAAATTATGCCTTAATATCCAAGACGCTTTTAGTAAATGCTCTGCACACCCAGGTATGAAACTCAGAGGCGCTGTCTTGTTTTCCTGCTAACATCACAACCATGGGTGATTAGGCAGTGTCCTTAGCAGGTTCCCAAATTTACCCCTCTGGATCTCTTCCTCCTCCCCCATTCTTAGCGAGACAAAATTTCCATGATGCAGAATTCAGAAAAAAATATAGGTGGGAAATAAAACACTGAATGGTAACAATAGTACCTTCTAAAACCCAGGAAATATATTCCTTGACCCAGAATGAGACCAGCTGGTACCTTCTGGTACCAGAAGTCCCTGGTGGGTACTTCTCTCATTAATAAGCTCATCCTAGAGCAGGACTGCGCTCAAAGGGAAATTAAAAAGAAAGTTGCCCACATCTCAGCTACAGTGACAGCAGATTTTAAGGTTAAACACTTGCCCATGACTTACCACAGTCCTTAAAATGCACTTGGGTAATAAACTGGATCTCAATGGACGTAAATGGTTGCAGGATGAGCTGCTACGCACAGAGGAAAGATTCAGTTAATACCTTGTTGTGCTGGTTTTGGCTGGGGTAGAGTTGATTTTCTTCATAGTAGCTAGTATGGGACTATGGTTTGGATTTGTTCTGGAAACAGGGTAGATAACACAGGGATGTTTTAGTTCCTGCTGAGCAGTGCTTACACAGGGTCAAGGCACTTTCTGCCTCTCCCACCACCACACCAGCGAGCAGGCTGGGGGTGCACAAGGAGTTGGGAGGGGACACGGCTGGGACAGCTGACCCCAACTGACCAAAGGGATGTCCCACACCATATGACATCATGCTCAGCATATAAAGCTGGGGGAAGAAGGAGGAAGGGAGGGATGTTTGGAGTGATGGCGTTTGTCTTCTCAAGTAGCTGTTACACGTGATGGAGCCCTGCTTTCCTGGGGATGGCTGAACACCTGCCTGCCCATGGGAAGGAGTGAATGAATTCCTTGCTTTGCTTTGCTTGTATGCATGGCTTTTGCTTTACCTGTGAAACTGTCTTTATCTCAACCCACGAGTTTTCTCACTTTTACCCTTCCCATTCTCTCCCCCATCCCACCTGGGGGGAGTGAGCGACCAGCTGGGTGGTGCTTAGTTGCCAGCTGGCGTTAAACCACAACACTTGTTTAAGTGAATTTCTTACAAAGCTTGTCCCCAGATATCTAACAGTGGCTCTAAGCCACTGAAAGAAGAAGAAAAAACCCACGTTCCTAGACTTTAGGGGGTTGTGGTTAGTTTTAAAGGTTCCCTTTTTAACCCCTTCCCCTCCTTTTCAGTGACCCAACCATGGTATCTATTATTTCTCCCCAGCCATTTTGGAACTGCATAGTAACACTTTCTGCTAATCTGAATAAATGAAACCACGGCACTTATTCAGCATTTTGAATGGGATTCCCTTACTTCATTAAATGATCTTCTCTTTTCCATGACCGATGGATATGAGCCGACTGGAAGAAGCGCTATGCATCAGTGAGAGCTCGGTGCTCATCAGAGCTCTCAGGCTCCCCTGCAGGGAACTGAATCTGAAGAAGGTTTTGCAAATCGCTAGCAGAGAAAACAGACAAAGGCACGTCAATCTCAAAGACTCCCACACACCACATTAAGACATTACATGAATAGGTTTTTTTAATGTCCCTTTTTTTTTAATTAAAGGATGAGTGGTCCGTTTACTACCATCAAGATAGTTTCACAGTCTGAAAGACTACGAGAGTCTTTAAGCTCTTAGTTTTGAGACAGTGGGATGTACCAACATGTGCAACCTGACTACTGTTAATTAAATTCAACACTGCTGTCTACCTGTTCCTTTGGAAATCCAAACAAAATTAATCGACTTTAGATTTATTTTTTCCTCAGTCTTAAAAAAAAAAAAAAAAAAGAAAAAAAGCAGATAGACATTTGGTAGTAAAGTCAATCTTAATATACATTGTTTAACTAATGTGCAAATATGCAAAAGTAGACCTTTCTCTGCAGATTTCTGTTAGGGTCTTGTTTATAAGTAGAGGTCAGGATCTTTGAATGGAAAAGATTGGAGTGTTACCTATGAAAAAAATTTCCTGAAGTCTTTACACAAAGCTAGAGTGTTTTGTCTCCCCTTTTGTTGTGTAATGCAATGAGACTACAAGAAAAAGCCTATTATTGTGCCTGTATCTGTATTCTTCAGATATTTTTAAAATGAAACTTCTTTCATTCTACCCATCTCATCTTTTCATTCTTACAAGGTATACTTATTTTTTTTTTGTTGTTCTCTCAGTTTGCTGAAATATGTTGATCCAAATAACCAGAGCCCTACAATTATTAGCAGGATTCTAGATGGGCTTTCACAATTATTTGGCAGTGCTGTAACTCTTTGCAGAGCTTTCTATATCAACGTAGGTATAACCAGCTGAAATCAGCAGCATAACACTCTCTGAGGTTCACCTGAGAAGGGTATCACTTTATTTTGCAGTTTCTAACACACCCATGGATTTTTTTCCACTCATTTTCTCTAATCCGTTTTTTGTTTTTCTTGACATTTGAATGTAGTTTTCTCACTTTCCCCCCTCTGGTGAAAAAAATGTGGTTTGGATTTGGAGTCCCTCAGTGCACGTTCAGAAAACACATTTTGAAAATAGGGCACACCTAGGAAAGAGGAGATGCAAGAGCTCTTCTAGCCTAAAAACTTACAAGCAGGCACACAAAAAAATCAGCTCAAACCCATCAGCCTTTCTAGCTTCAATGGATGCTACGGTAACATTCACATTCGTTCACCCACCACTTCAGTCCCTGAGCAAGATATTTTCAAGCTCTACTCACCCTGGGGAGAATAGAGGTTGTCTCCCCAGTGCAAGGCTGTGTTTCACCCTCTCTACTTAAACCCCACAAGACCAATGTGAAAAAAAAGGAAAAAGAGGTTCCTGTGTGGTTACATGTAGTGTAGATCAATGCCAGTCTTTTTAGAAATTGCAATCCTTTCTGGCTCAGCATGTATAAGGAGTGAGAGTAATTGCTGGGCACAAACATTTCCCATCCCTCAGCTGAGCTGCTGAGGTTTCCCATAAATGGGTTGAAAGAGTACAGCCCGTTCTTAATCTCAAAGAGCTGAGCTGACACCGAACTGGGGTGGAGTAAGGGCTTCACCCTGCCATCCGACTCTGCTGTAACCCTAAGAAGACCATGACCCAAAGTGTTAGGCATCCTGAAGGCAGTTGATGCTGGCAAGATTGCAGAGGGCACTTGAAATGACGCTGCAAACACAAGAACTCAGGCCAGCCAAGACGCACACCTTTCCCATCCTTGTTTGCCTCAAGTCCCATTGGACTGAAGTAGCCAAGCAGAAATGACAACAGCCATAAAACCAGACAAAATAGCTTTATTGTCTGAAACTCAAAATGCAATGCTGGCCTTGCTTTTGTCCACCTGGCAGACAGTCTGGCAGAGGAGGGCAGTCGAGCAAGAGGAAAGGGAAGCAGATAAATTTGGACACCAGGATGTGCTCTGCGATCTGTCCTCCTGGGAACTGTGTTGTATAAACATCTTTTAAGTTCCTAATGTGCCTTTCAGACCCTTGTGGGGGAGTATTTAATAGGTGAAGGGCTCTCCTCTCACTAAATTAGACTCTGGGTTTAGAAACACACCTGTACCACCTATCTCACTGCAGGAACTCTTAAGCACAACTTGGCCATAAGCCTCCATAGTGACTTAGTGAAGCAGTATTTAAAGCCCTTCACGGAATTTGACAGCTTTCCCAGAATAACCTCTTCACTAATCGGGAAGACAGAGAATTATTTTTTCTAAGAACTAGACTCTCCCAATTTTAGCCCAGACTTTGCTAAATCACAGTGTAAGGAAATTCTTCATTCATATCTGACCAACAACTAAACCTTGCACTTCAGAAGATGTTAAGGAAGAAAAAAGAAGAGAAAAACAGGGGAAAAAAAGGAAAAAGAAAAAGCAGCTTTTAATTCTAAGCATTCAAGACAAATAACAAAGGAGGCATAAAGCAAATACTGTAAAGGATCTTGTTTCAAATCAGTTTTCAGAAGAAGACCTGAATTAGAACAGAGGAGAGGGAGAATTCATCTAGGCAAGTTATTTTCTGTCCATATCCCTCACTTTAGCCTTCAGTGCATTTGTCCATGTAAGTCTTTACCAAAGCTTGGAACGTGACAGGACTGTATCACAGTGGGACTAATAAATAAGTAAAATATTTTGATTTTTTTTTGTGTCACTGCTGAACCTGAAGCAGTTTCCAGATTGATGGCACTGACCTGCACCTACAAGGTACATATAGATTTTGGCACCATTTCAATAGCGAGCAAAGTCTTGCAAAGGAGGGTTAAAAAACTTTGCTAAATGTTTCAGAGTTTAGCAGAGCCATATAATTAATGTCTTGTTGCTTCTCCCTATTTCATCAAACTATTCAAAATAATGTGATATGAAATGAATTATTTTTGCTTGTTTGGCAGCTCTCCAGCATTTAAATAGCTGGGTGGCTGCTGTGCTCAGGGTTGAATTGTCCCAGCACATTATATTTGTACAATTTCATCTCTGTAGTACACAATCACGCAAGGGAATAACATAAAAGTTTTTTAATATTCTGTCTTTACAACAAGCAGACAACCCGGAAGAGTGGATTTCAAATTTTGGCTGGGGATTAACATACAAATGTTCTGAAAATTAGGGATATAATTATGTAAAGTCAATTACAATTTTCAATTACATATTTCCTACGGCTTTATATTAAGCAATGTCAGGCATCCTGGGCTTGTGACTCCTCTCAGTCCGTTGCATCATCTATCAACAAAGAAACACCACAACCAAGTGACTCAAAAAGAAGATGTTAAGAATTTTGCGGGGAAGCAAAAGTGAAAACATAGTTGTGTGTCTCAGCTTCAAAAAGTATGTGGGGTAATCTTGGGCCTCTCGGCCGTCCCGTTTTTTCTACGTTGGTGATAGCAATAGAAAGCTGAGGACCCAGACATATTTTTTTCATTACTGGATCTGTTTATTTTAGCGTTTGATTGCAATACAAAATAAAGTTACTGATTAATAAAATAAATGTGTGTCTGTGTGCCTTTCTTAAATTTTATTCACAGTTTGTAAGTAATAAAGAAGTGGGAGTCAATTATCTGTACTGAATGTAATCACAAGCCCATAAATTCTTTTTAGAGTATTGAGTTATGGCTTTGCATACTAATGGCTCATATTCCTTTCATTTTTTTTCCCTAGAAGTTTTCTGTGCAACATGGTAATTACATAAATTGCAGCATTCTTTTTTAGTGACTATTGGAAAAAAGTAGTTATGAATTTTAAAAGAATCGTGGTTTCCTTGCTTTTAAGAGAGTCCCACATCTGTACACCCGTGCATCACATGTTCAAATGGAGCACTGTAGGGAAATAGGGGTCATTTTCATGACTGGAAAATTTAATTCAAATAATTTCTGGAATTAGAAGAGTCAACAATAAAGACAGACAACGACAAAGGAAAGGTGACAGCGGCTGGGGAAGAGATCCTCAGATAAAGCACTGTGTCCATTTAGGGCATCGTATTTTACGATAACTGCAAACTTCTTGGAGAATGTACAAAGGGAAACTGCAAGCACGTTGAAGAGATACAGGAAACACATCCTACAAGAGAAGATTCTTTGTTTACTCTTAAGAAGAAAGAAAAGGATGGATAGTTACACATTAGTCAAGTATAATGCAACTAACGCCAATCTCAAGAAGACATCAGCAGGCTAAAAGAACATCTTTGGGAGAAGACCTCTATTTTATCCTGCCATTAAATGAGAAGAAGGGACCGGGTGATCTCTTCAGGTGTCTTGTAGGCAACTCTATGATTCTTTAAAAAGAAGATGAAAAGGCAGATCTGAAACTGAAAGAAGCCTTAAACCATTTCATCTGGGTTTTTAAGTTCTACAAAAGCTAATGAACTTTCACTTCTAGGTTATATAAACCGTAATTTCCTATATATTTGTTACATGACTATAAATAGCAATAAAATATTTAAATTATGCATGGCTACAAGAGTTGCCATGTTTCTTAAGAAAGTTACTGAATACCCTTAGCACACCTCATAAATGTCTCTACACACTAATGACCAAACTCATTGTTAGTATTATTTCTCCTATTCACTGATTACAGTCCAGTTTCGGAATATAAAATATGCTTGATAAAATAAGAGTTTTCATCAGTTACGTACTGGCAGCTAGCAAAGCAGAAAATAGAGAAAATGGCCATTTCTATTTCATATTGCTTAATATCCATCACTTTAATGGAAATGAGATAAAGTAGATAACGGTAATAAGAATAGTATTAGCAGCACATACATATATTACATATTTCTCAGAGGTACCATTGTTGTATCATTTACATTGTTAATATTAAAATGTCTGGAGCAGCACAACCCAATGTAACCAATACTATAAATATTACCTTTAATATAAAAGAGTTGAATGAGCTTTTAACCTTGAATTTGATACAATGTTGAAAATAACTTTTATACTTATATGACCTAGCTCATGTGGATAGCTAAGTACTTTTTCCCTCAAATAAATCTTTCTCCAAAGTAAAACTTCCTTGGACTATTCTTAGCTGTAATAACTATTGCACATTAAGTGATCATAGACCTTTTCTGTACTTCTTGTAAGTGTAACTCAGAGGCAGAAATGTCGATTTAGATGAAGCCTTTGTAGGTAGTATTAAATACAAAGAAACACTTTAAGAAATGTTCCATTTTAGAGTTATTTCATTAAAGAAAAGTGTTCAGGAAGGTTATCCACGTGTTCAAATATCCTGAGTCCAAGTAGAAATCTGATTTAAAATGTTTTTGAATCAGAACACTTTACAAAAAAAGAAAAAGAAAAAAAAAAGGGAAGGGGGAAGACAAAAGGAGGGAGTTTGGATTCTTCAAAATAAGCAGCACCTGGATCATAGAAACGTTCAGCTTGGAAGAGCCCTCAAGAGGTTGCTAGTCCAACCTCCAGCTCAAGGAAGGGTCAGCGATGAGACCCAGAGATCAGATCCATCTTTTCAGGGCTTCCTCCAGCTCATCGCATGTATTTGTACCCCATTGGGCTAAACACTGAGGACAGGAGTTAGAGAAGTAGAAATGCATATTGCACTCGGAGTGTAGTTCTGTGCAAAGGAGCCTGTGAGGGAGCACGTCTTCACTTTGCTCATCCAAAGGCAACGGGGTCAAGAATAAGGCACAAATGGGAAGCCTGAGCACAAAACACTAGCGGCAGGGTTAGGAAGAAGGCAATCATTGGATCCTATCTGCAGGGTGCTGCAACATGACCAGGGAAGAAATGGCAGGGCAGAGCGTGGGTAAGGGAGAAATAGAAAAATCAGTGCAGGAGAGAAGTGAACTCATCGCCAAATACTATGAGCAGGAGATGGACATATAGAGTATGTGCTATCATCTGACCCAGACTGCTGGCATGACTATTTTTATAAAAAGATGGTTGATGTGATATTTCCAATTTCCATTTAACTAAATAACTATGGAGAAAAAACCTTTTTTTTTAACATAATATACACCAATTTAATGTAGTAGATATAAAGCATATAGTACCCTCAGATACACATGCTGGCAGTCATGAAATTTGATTATGCAGAAGAAATGGAAGGAATCTTCAATACAGATTTGAATGACGGACACTGTGAAGAACTGGATAACCATGAGGTTTAAACATAAGACATAGGTTAGAAATTAAGAGTTTGAAGCTCAACTTCTTACACTATTGATAAGAATTTATCGTAAATCAGATAATCATCAGGTGCAAATGGTAATGGAGAGAAGACCTATTACTCTAAATAAGTACAATTTACCAGTGTAATGTGCCTGTGAATAAGGCAAATGCAATACTAGGATTGTTGGGAGAGCAGAGATACGAAATATTAATGGTATTGCGTAAGGCAGCGGTGAGTTTTCACCTGGAACACTGTGCACTTGCAGTCATTTACATTCAAGGGAGACAAATTTAAATGAGCAAAGCAGAAAAAAGGAGTTAGGAGGATGTGCTAAGATACTATTGCTGGAAAAAGCTAAAAGAGCTGGGATTGTGTAGTTTTAGCAAAAGGAAGGTTGTGAGGGGACACTGTAGGACTGCTCTGCTGAAAATACCATGAAATGAAACTGTACGGAGCAAGATTTATTTAAGATCAAGGACACCATTGGCAAAAAATTAATCAGGTATGAATTGGTTAGGAATAAATACAATCCAAAACCTACAAAGTTTCTGAAAATAACAAGACTGG
>WAAD01031626.1:7708-18557 GCA_013389945.1 Fregata magnificens
GGAGGCGGGCCCAACGCCGGTGCTCGGCGACACCGGCGCTTCCATTGGCTTCTGTTGCTGTCCGTCGCCGCCCCCTCCCTTCCCATTGGCTAAGGCGAGGCGGGAGCGGGAGGTTCGCTCTCCCGCCGCTCTGAGGCGCGGACGCCTGGGTCCCCCCCGGGGCGGCTCCGGGACCCCCGGGAGGCCTTGGACCCCCCCCACCGAGACCCCGGGGGAACCGCTCCGGCCTCCATGGAGCGGCAGCGGGAGGTGAAGGCCCTGCTGAAGCGGTGGGAGGCGGCCTTCCTCCGGGAGAGGCGGAGGAAGCCCGGCCAGGTGCCCGGTGGCGGCGGGGATGGGGGGGGTACACCATGGGAGAGGGCCTCTTCCCCGGGATCGAGCCCCTTTTCCCAGCCGGCTGGTGGCGGTGGGCTCTGGCCTGCTGTCCCCACACCGGGAGCCCGTTTACTGGCGTCCCCGGGGTCACCGCACCGGTTGTCACCCCAGCAGCCTCCCTGCCTCTCTTTTCCACAACCTTAAAGCTGAGGGAACTCCCCTGGCAGAGCCCGGTGGTATTTCTATAAGTTACACCTCCTACCTAAAGAAATCACGGGAGAACAGACATCCCAGAGTCAGCGACAAGCGTGGCGCTGCCCCGACCACAGTTTTCTGTAAAAAAACCCCCAAAACAGCAAAAAATAACAGCCCTGTCTCATTCTACAGTAGCAGAAAATAACAATAATTTGACCCATAACCTAAAATAATGATCTCTACTGCGTTTGCCTTGCAGGCCGACATCGAGGTGGCTCCAGAGGACACCAGACGTGAGTGCCAGCCCTGCCACCCCCGCCCCGGGCGGGTATTTTAGGTCCCTGGGTGCTGCCGGGGTCCCACCGCGGGGGGGGGGTGGAGCGCTCGGCCGGAGCGGTGGGTACTGCGTGGCTGGGGGTGACCCCCTCGTGCCGAGCCGGACACTCGTCATCGGGATGGTTTGATGTCGGGGCGGGGGGGGGGGGGGTCTTTGGCGGTGTGTGTTGATGGTTCCCGGTGTGGGAACTGCTGGGGTTTTCCAGTAAGTACCAGATATGCCAAAAATCAGCCTTAACGATCCGTCTCAGGGCTCTACAAGGAATATAAGATGCTCAAGCAGCAGAGCGAGGAGTCAGATCCCTCCCGGCTCAGCCCCTCCTGCCGGCCGGCAGCCCAGGAGACCCCAACGACGGAGCAGGTACCGGAGAAACCCCCGCTTCGGCCTTGGGTTTTGTCTGCGGGAGCCTCGAAGCCCCGAGGCTCACCCTTGAGGCGAGCGCTTTAGGGTGCTTCTGCTTTGTTCCTCGCCTCAGACGAAGCCCTGTTCATCCCACTTGTTTATACGGGGGTTTATTTGACCTTTGCAGGGAAAACTGTCTAATTAGCACCGTATAACTCCCGTTTTTGACTTAACGGATGAATAACACGCCCCAAACAGAGCGTACAAGGACGCCGTGGGGGTGGGAAATGGAACACCCGCGATCCCTCACCTGCTTTATGCTCGCCGGCATCCAGGCTGCTGAAAGTGCCAGCTCATTTTAACCAGCCTCTTAACGAGGCAACAATCGAGCCAACCCCTGTGCTTGGGCGGAGGCGGTAAATGCCCCAGGGCTGCGTTTTTCACCCCAAAACGTAGAGAATGTGCTGCCCGCAGCTGAAAGACACGTATCTTCATCTTGTTCTCCAGCTCCTTTCTCCTCTCGGAGGTATCGGAGCTCGCCTTCATGATACAATTCCCGGGTTTTGGATTTAAAGGTTTAGATTTAACAGGTTTTGGGATTTGATGGTTTGGATTTAATGGTTTGCGGTGTCGTTGCAGGTGCCGGACTCTGGTTGTTGGGGCGTGCACCTGAACCGGCAGCCGAAAACCACCAAGCTGAGCCGCCACGGCCGTGCCGTGCCGAAAGCCTCGGCGCAGTACTACGGGATGAAGCTGAAATCCAACCTGGGAGCTGCCGGGAAGGTCAGGGCTGACCGGGGATCGGTGCTGCAGCGCGAAACTTCTCCCGAAGCTGCTTGTGACCTTTTTTCCCCACCTCTGGCCGCTCCGAAATCGCACCCCCCTCCTGGCAGAGCCCCCCGAAATCGCAGCCCCCTCCTGCCAGAGCCCCCCGCTGTTAGCAGAGGGTGGGAGCTGGGGGTGGGGAGCACCCACAAACGGCGGCAGAAGTCCCATTTGATTCGGAGGTGGGGTGCGGAGTTTTGGAGGATGATCTGACTCCCGTCTGTCCTTCTCCCTGTCCACAGGAGACACCCCTGACCCTGCGGAGGACCCTGACTCCCAGGAGGACCCCGGCTGTCCCCGGGCTTCAGACAAATTTGGAGAGCGGTGACAAAGCCACGTCCCTGGCAGAGGCTTCGCAGAGCGAGGGAGGCGAGCCGGGAGATCTCCTCCTTCCTCCCTCGGTGTCAGGGCTCACCCCCATCATCCTCGCTGCGGGGTTGAAGCCCCCGCTGCCGCTGCTGCCACTGAATAAATTCCAGCAGCTGAAGCAGACGGTGGCACAGAGACTGGGCTCTCTGGATCCTGCCTGGCTGCGGCGGTGCCAGGGGACACCCGGGGATGAAGGGACGATGCCAGGTGCCACGCAGGAGGGAGAGCGGGGAGAGGTCGGATGGGCCCCCCTGGAGCAGGAGGGGCGTGATGGGGGACCGTCGGTGGGAGATTCCGGGAGGAAAAGGCCACACGGAGACGGAGATGGTGGAGACGGCGCAGCGGCTCCCGCAAAGCTCAGGCGGTGCCACCAGGGCTTGGTCGAGGGAGCGCTTGGCGCTGCCGGCGGGCTGAAGCAGAGCGAGGAGGAGGAGGAAAAGCATGTGGCAGCCCAAAAGGAGAGCGAGAAGATGTCGGATCCCTCGGAAAACCTCCTGGGGGAGTTGGAGGAGGAGGAGAAGCCCAGATCCACCCGCAGAGCTGTCTCTGCCAGGTAGGTCCTGCCGGCTTCCCGGCGATGCCGGTGGTGCTGCCGGGCGCCCTGCCGCAGGTTCGCCTGCCCCAGCGTAGCTGACAGCTCGCTTCAAACTCCCGTGGGGAGGTTGCCGGAGCCCTGCAGGTCCCGGCCCCCGCCAGTGTTTCCTCTTGGAAATGAACCCGGTAATTAAACCAAATCAAACACGGGCTGTGGCAATGCCTCGTGGCGCTCGAAAGCGCCGAAATGTGGTTGGAAAAGGATGCTGAAGGAGCCGAGAGAGCTTTTTCCTAACGGTTTCTATAAGTAGCAAGCTGCTTTTTCGCTAATTCCTCCTTGTTTGCGTTAAGTCAGGATTTTTGGGGGGGGAAGGAATGAGTTTTGGGGGTGTTCTAGCCTGATTTTCTTATGTAATTATGCCCTGCACGCCTTTCGCCTCCCCCCAAGCGTTTGCATCGCCTTCAGTCACATTTAAGGGATGATAAATTTAGAGATTGTTTCCCTCAAAGCCGTTGTGCGGGCAGGGCGCTGGGGCTCTGCCTGCTCCTGCCTGCGCTGGGTGCGGGCAGGAGCAGGCAGGGGGGGTTCCTAGCCAACCTCTCTCCCCGCAGAGCACCTCCCCAGAGAGGCGGCAACTTCGTCAGGCTTAACCTGAAGAAGAAATCTCACGTCCGAGGTTACGCCCTGAGGGGAAATCGCCTTCGCAAGCAGGTAACATCCTGCCCACCGGCCGCCTCGGCGCTGCCGGCATCACCGAAAGCCTCCCGCCGGACGGGACCGCGCTGCTTGCCCGCTCTCACCGCCGAACCCGTTTCCAGTCAAATTTAAATTCATCCGGTCCAAAATGCATTTAAAACTCTCTCAGCTCTCGCTCGTCTTCACATTGTTCTTTGAATTTCCCTATTTTACCTTTTAGTTAATTTGTCTTTATTTCTGAGTCGTGCCCAGCTCTGTCGCCACGCAGGAGAGCGGCGCAGGCAGGAGGCACGGCTCAGCTCCCTCCTCTTCCCGCTGCTGCCTGGCTTCTCGGCCTTTTCAGCCTCAGCTCTGCAACAAAAACCTAGGATTTTTTTCATATCTCCCCTTTAATTAACATGAAATCCTTCAGGATCATTTCTGGGGGAGGCAAGCATCAGCTGGAAGAAAATTGCCTTTATTTTTTCAAGCTTGGTGTGTTTATGCAGCGCTTTGGCAAAAGCCCGGTGCCAGGGCGAAGTAAAACATAATAAAATATACTTTTATTAAAAATAAAAGTATAAAAATAACTGGAGACGGTCCTGCTTCGCAGGTGTGGAAGCAGAAGTGGCAGAAGAAAGCGGAGGGATTCAGAGGAGGCAGCGGATCCATCGACCGAAGCTCGGACGTCTGCTTCAGGTGCGGCGGGACGGGGCACTGGGCATCGGCGTGCCGGGGCCGAGGTAAGGCTCTGAGCGCCGGATTTCGGGGTTTGTTTGGCAAAGCCGTGGGCCGGGTTCGGATCTGGCTGTGCCAGAGCAGAGGCTTGGAGGATGGGGAGCATCGGTCGGGCTTTCCCACCTCCCTGCGGCTTCTCTCCGCTGTTGGCTTAAGGATTTTCAGGGATCATAACTTGTGGGAAGAGGGTGAAAAGATGAGGTGGTTTCTTTACCGTGGATTTAAGTAGAGACGGGACCCGCTTCTCAGCTGCAGAGGCGGCTGCCGGCCCGCTGCCGGAGGAGAGCGGCCACGCCGATGAAGAGGAGGAGACTCCCCTGCCCACGCTGGAAGAAGTGGCTCGCAGGACCAACACCATCTGCCGAGAGCTCTCCGGTGAGGCTCCGTGGCTTGCCGGGCTGCCGGCTTGCCTCGCTCTCCACTGACACGCTGTGGCTGGCTCTGGGATGAACTCCCGGAGACGTGGAATCATTTCCTTTTCCCCATGGGAAGTTCGTTTGTGCTCCCTGAAGGGTTCGCCTGGGATCAAAAGGCAGTTTCGGCAGGCTGGGTTTGTGCTGGGATGCGTCTCCTCCGGGAACGCCAGCCTAAAATTACAGGCGGGCTCTCACCGCGCTTGCTCCTGCGTGGCGGTGGGTGTCCCGGCAGGGCAGGAAAAGCTGCCTGCGGGTCCTGACTCTTGTCTTCATCCCCAGCAGAGAGCGGAGGCAGCAACCGGGAAAGATCCGAGAAGACTTTGGAGGCAACGACTTACCTGGATGTGCGGAGGCCGGCGTACGAGCCGCCCGCTCCCCCTGCGCCCATGGAGCCCCTCTACGGCCTGGGGCCAGAGGGGAAGGTGCGAGGTACGGCTCCCCGAGGCGCTCTGAGCGGGGCCGGGTGGATTTGGCCCCTCCGCTCCCCGCCTGACTGCGTGTCCTTCCCCCTGCAGAGACCCCGGAGGAGGTGTTTGAGGCTCTGAAGGCGCTGGGCTACAGCTCCTTCCGTCCGGGCCAGGAAGTGGCCGTCATGAGGATCCTCTCAGGTGGGTTTGTTTTCCCCCACGACCTCCCTTCCTCGGTGGGGTTTGGGCTCCCAGTGATCCCCTCCCGTGCAGGGTGGCCGGGTTGTCCCCAACCCCTCGTTCTGCCAGGTCTGTCCACGCTGGTGGTGTTATCGACGGGGATGGGGAAGTCCCTCTGCTATCAGCTCCCCGCTTACCTCTACCACAAGCGCTCCAAGTGCATCACCTTGGTCGTCTCCCCACTGGTGTCCCTGATGGATGACCAGGTACCGCATGGATGTCCCGGTTCTCCCACCCCGACCCCTGCAGGGACGCCGCTGGGTGCGTGTCGCTGCAGTTAAAGGCTCACATGTGCCCGAAACGGGGAGGCGGGTGTCCAAGGGCGTTCCCCCCAAGTCACCGGAGGCCGGCGTGGCTGCGTGCAGGTGGGTGACGGGTTTCGCTTCCAGGTGTCGGGGCTGCCGCCGTGCCTGAAGGCCGTCTGCATCCACTCCAACATGACCAAAGCCCAGCGGGAAGCGGTGATGGAGAAGGTGAGGGACTGGGGGCTCCGAAATCTCCAGGGAGAACCGTGCATGCTCGAGTCCCTGGTGAGGGTGTCCCGGCGCTGCCGTGCCCGTGCAGCCGTGTGATCCCGGTGAGGGCAGTGCCGGATGGCTGCGGCGCCAGGTCCTGGCCAGGCCGTTCCCCTGGGAGTAAAGCACCCCTTTTGCCACTTTCCTCCCTGATCCGGTGCTCCCGGTGCAGGTGAGGCAGGGCGAGGTGCAGGTGCTGCTCCTGTCCCCCGAGGCCTTGGTTGGCGGAAGCGGATTCGGATCCAGCTGCCTGCCCTCCGCCGATCGCCTGCCAGCCGTGGCCTTCGCCTGCATCGACGAAGCTCACTGCGTCTCCGAGTGGTCCCACAACTTCCGTCCTTGCTACCTGCGGCTCTGCCAGGTGCAAGGGGTGGCGAGCGCGTCCCGAGGGGAGGGAACCCGTCGGGGTGAGGAGGCACATCAAGCTCCCGCTTTTTTTCCCCCTTCTCTTGGCAGGTTCTCCGGGATCGCCTGGGTGTGCGCTGCTTCCTGGGGCTGACGGCGACCGCCACCCTGGCCACGGCGCGGGACGTAGCCCAACACCTCGGCATCCCGGCGGAGGAAGGGATAGCGGTGCGCTCTGCCGCCGTGCCACCAAACCTGCGCCTCTCCGTCTCGATGGACAGGGAGAGGGATCAGGTAGGGACAAGGAGGGATCTAAAGAAATCAGATTTGTTGCTGTGACGCTGGATTCAGGGTGGATCTTGTAGGAGGGAAGATCCCCAGCCCTTTTGGGGGACCCTCGCCCCCTTCTCTGCCCGCAGGCCCTCATCTCCCTGCTGCGGGGCGAGCGTTTCGGGTGCCTGGACTCCATCATCGTCTACTGCACGCGGCGGGAGGAGACGGCTCGCATCGCGGCGCTCATCCGGACCTGCCTCCAAGGAATGCCGCTCAAGGAGCCCGCCGGAGCCAGGGAGCCGGGGCAGGACGCTGCCGAAAGGAAGAAAGCGAAGGGTAGGCAGCACGGCCTCGCTCTCCGAAAGGAGCGCGAGCCCAAAACATCCCGTCCGGTGAATCCACGCTAGGATGGAGAATCCCTAGGGAATGAGCTGCGCTTGTGGGACTCTCCACGGAGGTTTCTGGCTCTATCGGCCGCTTCACCCTAGCGCAGAGCGCCGCTCTTGACAGCAGCGAAGCGTTTTGTCTTCCGCCTCCTGCGTCAGAGGCTTTAAAGCCGGGTTTTGATTTTTCTAGTGACAGCCGATAACGACGGGTGCTTATTAGCTGTCGTTAATAAGGCTCGATGTTGGCTTTAGTGCGCGGGGAGCCTTCGTTGTACGGCTCTGCGGTGTTTTTCTTTCCAAACCTCATAGCTGTGACTTGGAACTTTTATTCTCCCTCGAAATCTGCAACGTGGATCCGTGGCCGAGCTCTGCCTCGCGAGCGTTTGGCCCCAGGGATCCTCTCCCTCGCCTGTTTTGTTTGCTGAAGCTGGGCGAGCTCGCGCCGTCCCGCTTCCAAACCAGCCGGGGCTTGACGACTTCTGGCAGCTAACGAGGAGCGCACACCCCTTTGCTGGGGAGCAGCAGACGTGCTCCCGCCTGCAATACCCCCTCCCCAGGGCTGATTTCTGCCCAGGCAGGGTTTCCTGCCATTTGCTGCTCATTTCCGTCCCTGATTTAATTAGCAGCTGTGCTTTCACCGATGAAAATCACTAATTAAATGCCGTTAAAGCCTCTCTCCCTGCTTTCTTTCAGCAAGGAAGAGCGTCCGCCGCCCGCTGAAGTGGATTGCGGACGCTTACCACGCCGGCTTATCCGCTGCTGAACGCCGCCGCGTCCAGAACAGCTTCATGAGCGGCCGGTTGCGCGTGGTGGTGGCCACGGTGGCTTTTGGCATGGGGCTGGATAAATCGGATGTCCGCGGCGTCGTGCATTACAACATGCCCAAGAATTTCGAGAGTTACGTGCAGGAGATCGGCCGGGCAGGGCGAGACGGTGAGCCGGCTCACTGCCACCTCTTCTTGGACCCGGAGGTAGGGCCTGCCAGCGGGGTGGGGGGTGCGGGGGTGTCCCCTAAATTTTGGGGGTCTTCCCCAAGGCTCACCACCGCTGCCTCCCCAGGGCGGGGACCTCCACGAGCTGCGGCGCCACATTTATGGTGACACGGTGGATTTTTTCACCGTCAAGAAGCTGGTGCAGAAGGTTTTCTCTCGCTGCAAGTGCCTGGAGCTGCACCAGAAACACCAGGACATCGTCAGGGTGAGGAAGGGGCGAGGGCCCAGCTCCCGCGGCCTTCCCAGCCTCTCAACTCATTAAGTAATGAGCTAACGTGGTAGAAAACGCTTTCATTGCTGGGTGGCTGCATCGGGCGAGCTAAATCAGTTTGAGGGAAGTCTGGGGAACACCGGAGCTGGGGCGAGGTGAGCCGTGGTGTCGGATATGGCCGGGAACGGGCAGGAGAGCAGTTGGGGTGTCCCAAAAGGAAGGCAGGAGCCTGCCCGTCCTCTAGCCGGTGACGCCACGCTGCGTGACGCCTCCCTCGCAGGACGGGGAGGTGGATGACGCCGAAATGGCCAAGCTCTTGGAGGAGGAGGACGGCGACGTGACGAGGCAGATCAGGCAGCAGCGGCGGGTGTGCTACAAGCATGAGCGAGCCATCCCCATCCAACAAACTGTGGAGTCCCTGGATATACGGGAGGAAGGTGAGGGGGCGGAAACAGCCCCGAGCGAGGCCGACGGAGGTCCCGAAGGGGATCGGGATCCCTCCACAGCTCCCCGCTCTCCTCTCTCGCAGGCATCGAGACCCTCCTGTGCTACCTGGAGCTGCACCCGCAGTGCTGGCTGGAGCTGCTGCCTCCCACCTATTCCTCCTGCCGGCTGCTGTGCTATGGGGGACCCCGGCAGCTCCGGGCTGTGGCACGGAGGTTAGAGCCACACCGCGGGACACTGGCGTGACCGCCACGGTGTTCCCTGTGCCAGGGGAGAGCCCCTGCAACGCGATCTCTGCCGGGTGGGAGCTGCTCCGCAGCCCTGGGGTCTGTTGGGAGGTAAAAAGTGGGCTCCAGGCCACGGTGGCAGTGGGTTTCTGGTGTCTCCTGCCCTCAGCTCTCCCCCCGTCGCCGTCTTCCTGGCCCGGGAGCGCCTGGCAGGGAGGGACCACGGCCACGCCAGCTCCCTGGAGTTCGACGTGGTCTCGCTGAGTGACTCCATGGGTTGGGAGGTGGCGCTGGTGAAACGCGCCCTGCGCCAGCTCCAGTGGGATCCGCGCCTACGGCAAGGTACCGGCGTCTCCGGGTTCCTCGGGGTGGGGGGAAATCCTCCTGCGCCGCCGGCAGCTGGCCAGGTCTCGGTGGGTGCCGGATCTTGGTGGGCGCCAGCTCAACCAACTTTTGGTGCCTTCAGACGGCCGTAGCGAGGGGAAGAGCGGGATCCTGGTGGAGTTTGGAGACCTGTCCTTCCACCTACGCGCCTACGGCGACCTCACTGACCAGGAGCTGGACTCCATCTGCGACTTCCTCCACCGAAGGGTGGTGGCCAGGGAGAAGACGGCTCTTGGCCAGCTCCGTGCCTGCTTCCAGGCCTTCCAGAGGTGAGTGTGGGTGGAGAAGACCGCCCAACCCCCTGCAGCCCACTCTGTGTGGTGGCCCCACGGTCGCCCACCCTCCCATCCCTCCCAGTTTGGGGCCTGTTTTGGTACTGGGAAGGGAGGTGGTTGACGCTGGGGCACAGCGTGGCCTTCCAGACGTGTGGCCCTCACCCTGAGGATGAGGAGGAGGAGAGGAGCTCCTGCCTGAAGGCTCTGCTCAGCGACTACTTCGAGAAGGAGCCCGCTGGTGAGCAGGCTGAGCGTGGCTGCAAGGAGGAGGAAGAGGAGGAGGAAGATCTTGGCGACACTAAAGTGAGCAAATCTGCTTTTATTGGGAGCTGCTTCAGGCTCTGACCGTCGGCCGGTATTTCTGGTACATGGCAGCTCCGGTTTAGATGAGACCGGGGATGGGTTTGGGGTGAGGAAGAGGAAGGACACGACCCCCCCCACCACTGTCTCCTTTCCTTCGCAGCTGCGGGAGTGGGAGAGCCAGATCCGCGCTGACATCCGCCATTTCCTCGCCATCCGCCAGGACGAGAAGTTCTCCGGCAGAGCCGTCGCCAGGATATTTCACGGCATCAGTAAGAGAAGGGAGGGGTCGGGTGCCGAATGGGGCTTATTCCACCCCGCTCCGGCACCTGCCCGTCCCCTCCTAACTGGGGGCTTCCCTCCCCGCAGGCAGCCCCTGTTTCCCTGCCCAGGTCTACGGCCGCGATCGCCGGTTCTGGAGGAAATATCTCCCCTTCGACTTCCACCGGCTCGCCCGCCTGGCCACGGAGGAGATCCTGGCCAGCAGGTGAGGGCAGGAAGCGAAACGAGGGACAGCAGCGCCACGCGGGACGTCACCGTGACCCCCAGGGGTTGCGCCAGCCCCCTGCTAGCTGCCATCGCCCCCGAGGACCCCATCTTGAGGGGAGGAGGGGGGACAGAGACCACCCTAACGCTGATGTGGGGTGTAACGAGCACAGGCTCGTTTATTGAGCCCTGAAGCTGCAGGGGAGGGGCTGGAGGGGGCCAAGTGCTGCCTCCTGGGCTGCCTGCGCTGCCTGTCCTGCCTCCCTGGGCGCTGCCTGCGCTGCCTGTCCTGCCTCGGGGGGGGCTGCCTGCGCCGAGCCTTTCCCCGTGCCGGCAGGGATTTTTATCTGGATTTTATCAAGGAATTAATAAAAGGCACCAACCTTTATCCCCCCTTCCCCCTGCCTACAGTTTGCTGCCTGCACCCACGTCATGGGGGGCGGTGTTGCTATGGTGATGTCACGGTGCCGTTGCTATGGCAACGCGGGGGAGGTGGTACGAGGTGGGGGTCTGTTGCCATGGTGATGCAGAAGGAGCTGTCAATGGCGACGGGGGGTGGGGGTTGCCACGGTGATGGAGGGGTCCGTCACCATGGCGACAGGGGGGTTGTCACCGTG